>CM059331.1:13676922-13761922 GCA_030340685.1 Protosalanx chinensis
TTATTCTGACCCTTGTTAACTCAGTGTTCATAGTATGTGGAACGCCAGATGACATTGTGGAACTGAAAAATGGGAGCACACGGGGCAACAGTGAAACTGTGTTCCTCCTCATCGATCTGTTTAAGTTAGTAAACACCCCAAACACACACACACACACACACAAAGATATCAGTGCAATAGCACATTCACATGAACATAATAGTATTACATGGTATGTAATGCAAATTTTAATAACTAACTAACCATGTCAATTTTCAGTGATCAATACTACACGAACAAGCAGTCCATGGAAGCCATGCAGAATGTATTAGTGTTGACCATGCCAAACACCAGGAACTATACTATAGGCTCTAGTGACAATTTCACAGTAAGATATTAGTTCTGCAGTCCTAACCTGAGGTCTTACCAAGCAACTAACATTCCAAACAAGTCTCACTAACAAGTCTCACTAACAAGTCTCACTAACAAGTCTCACTAACACCCTCTCTGTTCCAGATGAACGACTATGTAGCAGCGTACCATGATGCTGTGCTGCTAGTTGGTCAGGTAATGAGGAACCTCCGGAACACAACCGCATCATCGTATGAACTGCTGAACATGGAGTTTGTCAACATCAACCACTTCAGGGACGTGTCCTTTGATGGTGTGTTCGCGCTCAGTACTGACACCGATTGATAATGTTGGACTTTAGTATGTGAAAGCCTGCATTCACTTGGTTATTGGATGTGTTTCCAGGTATCGCTGGTCACTATAAGATTGATGAATATGGAGACAGAGATGTGAATTTCTCAATCATCTACACAACCACAGACAACAAGGTAGATTGTATACAGCCATAAGGACCAACACTGCAGTACTTTCTCTCTCTTGAAACTCTTTTGAATGTGATTACTTAAGATTCCTGTGTTGGCATCCTTCTCCTCTCCAGTATGAAACTCTGTATATCTTTGACACCACAAACAATCGCACCACTATAGAAGAAACAAACCCATCTTTTATTTGGACCAATGGCCTCCCAGAGGAGTCTCCCTCCCCAGGCAGGTGTTTATATTCATCCACTCATCCTGGACCTTCATGTCCAGCCACTGGATACTATTTATTAGCTTTCATTTGCGTTCAAACTCCAGCCTTATTAACGAGAAATCAATCCTGTGACATATTACCAGGGTAGACTTTCAAGTCATTGTGTAATATCTGGGGTCAGTCATTTGCAAGGCTGAGGAGTGACTGTTGTACCGCTGTATTTAGGTCTGAAGATACAAGACATCATAATGATCATTCTGGCCGTCATTGTGGTAGTGGTGGCTTCCATCGCCTTCATCTTCTACAGGTGAGACATAATCAGCTGGTACAGCACAGTCTGTCTCTTAGGGAACTACCTGCATACCTGTCTGCTAAATGGTGGAGGGAGACCTGACCTTGTTACTGCTATTCCAGACAGAACAAAAGAAATCGCAAGATGAGAAAGCGCTGGTCTCACATCCCCTCTGACCTTATTTCTCTACTGGACCAAAATGAACGTAGTCTGGTGTCTCTCAAGGTCAGAAGAAAGGTTGATGAGGATTGAGCACATACTGTGTATGTGTCTGTGCACCACAGGTCTCATTGATGTGTCATCCACTCAGGATAAACCTCCACTGTGTCCATCTTTCCTCTACTGTCCCTCTGTGTGTTCCTCAGATTGAAGACAACCAGATGAAAGCCCTCAAAATTCGCCGCGCTCGCTATGATAAGAAGGTAACTGTGTCTTTGCTGAACCTTGCAGTCTAAAACGACACATCATTCAAGCTTTAAGAGCTCGCTGGGTCTGAGACTCTTCTCCCTGTAGCTCAGCTCCAACTCTTCTTCTGCTGTGACCATGGTTTCAGGTGGTGATTCTGAAGGAACTGAAACACTCCGATGGGAACTTCAATGAGAGCCAGAGGATTGAGCTCAACAGTGTAAGAGTGACACCACAGGATCTGTACAGGGCATTCAGCATTCAGAGTGCTGAGCTTGAGAAAATAACCCACCCCCTTTAACTACAGCTTCTTCAAATAGACTACTACAACCTGACAAAGTTCTATGGCACTGTCAAATGTGAAGAAGGAGTGTTTGGGGTGTTTGAGTATGGGGAGAGAGGTTCCCTTAGGGTGAGACATAACACACACTCACACGCACTCTCACTAATGAATATGCACTCACACACACATGACCAAACACAAACATGATCATACTGTCTCCTCTCCTTATACACAGTATGTCTTGAATGATAAGATCTCCTATCCGGACCAGACCTTCATGGACTGGGAGTTTAAGATCTCCGTCATGTACGACCTTGCCAAGGTAAGTTGCTGTTGTTTCCCTTGTCTTGTGTGTGATGTGTTTTGTCAGCTTGATCAGAAAATGCAACAAGTTTGACCAAGCTAATATTGTGGATGAACGTAAAATATTGTGATGAAGTGCATCAATCAACTTTGTCGCTCTTCTTCTTGTCCTCTGGCTCTGTATTCCTCCCCAGGGCATGTCCTACCTCCACGCCAGTGATATTCAGGTGCACGGGCGCCTCAAGTCCACTAACTGTGTGGTGGACAACCGCATGGTTGTTAAGATCACAGACTTCGGCTGCAACACTATCCTTAATCCTGGCAGAGGTGAAGCAGATTCACAGGAGTGTTAGGGTTAACCTTAACCTTAACCCTAAACCTCCCTCATCCATTTAACACTCCTCCCTTTCATGTCCTCCAGATCTATGGACAGCCCCAGAGCACTTGAGAAGACAGGGGATCTCTCAGAAGGGAGACGTCTACAGCTTTGCTATCATTGCCCAGGAGATTGTCTTCAGGAAAAGCACCTTCTATACAGCGGCCTGTTCAGATCGTGCAGGTAATACAGGATGAATAGCTTTCACATTGCCGTTTACATAGCAAACAAAAAGCAAATCAATATTGAGGATGGGGACAAAATGACAAAATGAAGGTTAAGTTTATGGTTCTTGGTGTGAGCAACAGTACAGTATTAACCATTGTTGTCAATATTGGTATTCATATATGGAACACAACTTCTAAACCTTTTTTTAATTAACCAGAAAAAACTTGTTCTGGGTGTAAAAACTGTATCAAACTATGTACTATTTCAATATAATTTAATGCGAAAGGACACAGGGAAACTTTCTGGCTGAATTTGGTGTTTCTGTTGAATTATTCTTTCAATCCTCCCCAGAAAAACTCAACAGAGTACAGTATTATAGCATTACATCATGCTTCAGACCTGATCTCAACTTCGAGACGACAGTAGAGAAAGAGCTTGAGGTAATCAAACTAGTAGAACACATCTTGATTCAGCCAAGACACAAAACAAGAATGTAGGATGTTTGTGAAATTCAATTTTTTCCAGGTTTATATGCTAATAAAGAACTGCTGGGATGAGGATCCAGAGAAGAGACCAGACTTTAAGAAGATTGAGAGTTCTCTGGGAAAGATCTTTAGGTAGCTGACTTAAACCACTTTTCTGTCCTGGGTGGGATTTGAAACATTGTATGGAAGAGAAATTCCTTTGTGGTCTGACAGTATAATTAAGGCTTGTCAAGAAGAATGCAGTGACATTTATTTTCTTCCTCTTCAACCTACCTACCTTCCTCTGTCCTCACCTAATCCTTTTCTCACCCTATCAGTGCTCTTCACAACCAAGCCAATGAGAGCTACATGGACAACCTAATCCGTCGTCTGCAGATGTACTCCAGGAATCTGGAGAACTTGGTGGAGGAAAGAACTTCCCTGTACAAGGCTGAGAGAGACCGAGCCGACCGCCTCAACTTCATGCTGCTCCCAGGGTGCGTCTGTCCAGAGGGATCCAGGTTCAAACCCTCAGCAGCTCCACTTTAGGAGGTCAAAATATTGGTTCAACATTCTGTAGTTCTAGAACACAGTATATGTTGCACTGACAGAGCCCCCCTCCCCCAGGCCAGTGGTGCGTTCCCTGAAAGAGACCGGGGTGGTGGAACCTGAGCTGTTTGACGAGGTGACGGTGTACTTCAGTGACATTGTGGGTTTCACCACACTGTGCCACTACAGCACTCCCATGGAGGTGGTCGACATGCTGAACGACATCTACAAGAGCTTCGACAGCATCCTGGACAACCACGATGTCTACAAGGTAGTGCAACACCTTAGTTCAAGCTTTGAACCATGCAGCTAATACAGAGATGCGGCTTTTCTATGAATCTTTCTTCAGCCTGACTTCAGTGGCTTCAGTGTGCAGGAGGAAGATGAATAAGTGACTTGTGGCTTCTGTGCACAGGAGAGATGAAGTGACAGTAGTTTGGTGTTCAGTGGTTTCAGTACGCAGGAGGAATAAAAATAAAGCAACTTGATTTTAGTGCACAGGAGGAAGATGAATAAAACCATCAATTACTTCTTACAAGCGCTACTGCTGCAGCATCCAATGTCTTCACAGTTGTGGCTCTTTACACTCAGCCTCTTGAATTCTCTTCACAGTCTTGCAGTTTATCTTTTCTTAAAAGAGCAAACCAGAAAATCCATTTGACCCTTTCTCCCTCTTCGTCCTCCAACCCTCAGGTGGAGACAATAGGGGATGCCTACATGGTAGCATCTGGGCTGCCTCGACGAAACGGCACCCGTCATGCAGTAGACATCTCTCGCATGGCGCTGGACATCGTTGAGTTCATGGGCACCTTTGAGCTCCGGCATCTGCCTGGTCTGCCTGTGTGGATTCGCATGGGGATCCACTCAGGTACAGACTGGCACTGACTGACCTCATCTCAATGACAGGGTGGCACTGATTGTAATGATCGCACTCCACTCTCTCAAGCTGAACTCAGGTTGTGTGTCTAGGTCCCTGTGCAGCTGGAGTAGTGGGAATAAAGATGCCCAGATACTGCCTGTTTGGAGACACTGTTAACACAGCCTCTCGTATGGAGTCTACAGGCCACCGTACGTAAACAACAACCAATCAACCAGTACAATCATGACATAATCAACAATTTAGACAACATGTCTTCAAAAACAGCAAACAGCAACCAGGGGTAGAGCCAGGTGTAGTAAATATGGGGGTTTAGCCCTCTCTCTATTCTCTCTCTATTCTCTCCTTACATCCTCTCTCATCCTCCTTCCCTACAGCTCTGAGGATCCATGTCAGTCAGCCGACCATCAACGTCCTGAGGAGGACAAACTGCAAGTTTGAATATGAGGCCAGAGGAGAGACCTACCTGAAGGTAAGAATGAGGCCAGAGGAGAGACCTACCTGAAGGTAACTACAGCCAACTCCATAACAAGCTGCCTCACTGTTTGTGTGTAACATTAATGTATTTGTGTGTTACAGGGTAAAGGTATTGAGACGACCTACTGGTTGACAGGTGAAACAGGAAAAGACTATAACCTCCCCACACCCCCTACAGCGTGAGTCAGCACATCCTCCACTCTATAACATCCTCCACTCTATAACATCCTCCACTCTATAACATCCTCCACTCTATAACATCCTCCACTCTATAACATCCTCCACTCTATAACATCCTCCACTCTATAACATCCTCCACTCTATAACATCCTCCACTCTATAACATCCTCCACTCTATAACATCCTCCACTCTATAACATCCTCCACTCTATAACATCCTCCACTCTATAACATCCTCCACTCTATAACATCCTCCACTCTATAACATCCTCCACTCTATAACATCCTCCACTCTATAACATCCTCCACTCTATAACATCCTTCTCATGTAATGTCACAACATATTGTTTGAGCATTGCTAAAAACATTTACTTTTCACATGAGCTACAACATAACTTCGTTATCAACCTAGTAATGATTTCTTCATTGCCCTTCCTCATCTCAACCCTGTCTGCCATCTTCATTTCTATCCTCTCAGAGAGAACTTTCAGCGCCTGCAGCAAGACCTGGCCCAGATGATCCAGGACTGTCTGGATAAGCGCTCTCTGGGGTCGGAGGTCATGATGAAGAGGAAGACCCTCTCCATGAGGCAGAAGAAGATGGATAAGGAGAGCGAGCAGGTGGAGGATGAGGACCAGCCAGAGCCTGAGTACCTCCACCTGGCCACTGTCAACCACTGCACCACCCACCTGTAGTGATGTCGTCGAGTCAAACCAATTATCACAAAAATGGAAGTGTTGTACAGCCAATAAGAATCATCCGAAGGATTATTTGTAATTAAAGACACCGTTTAGCGATCTATGGTTTTTAAAAGAAAGGACATTCAAAACTTTATTTCTGTGATTATCATACATTTCATTTACATCTATAACATCATAGGTTCTTTACATAAGGTAGAAATCATGTAAATATTCGAATGAAGTTGACAACATTGTTTCTGTGAGCTGTAAAAAATAAAATATATATATATGTAGCTGAGTCAATACAATTCTAGTGTCTTGTCTGAGGAATCCTGTAATGTAGCATCAATAAAACACTGTGTCTTGTTATGTATGTTAATGTCCATGGAACTGAGGCCACTTCTGAAGGTTTGAAGAGATCTTACACACCAGTACCAACATGTTTAATTACATGTGGAAAAAGAAATGGGAGCAAGAAAAGACTTACTGACACGTCAGCATCAACTTAGATATTTTACTATCAACTTTGACTTAATGTAAACTTACAAGACTCACAACTGTTGTTTGCCAACTACAGGAACTGTAAAAACTGCTGTGCTGCAAAAACGAATCTCTTCTCATAGTAAAGGGCAGCGGATGTTACGACTAATAGTTAAAACTACTTTAGGTCCTTTAAGTACACAGAAACAACATGTATGAAAACATTTAAAAAGTTGCTCATGCTAAAGAACATTTATAAAAAGGTAAGTAGACAAACATGCGTTCAAATTTCAGTCAACTGTGAACTATGACCTACTCTTTGGGGTTTCCAATAGTACAGCAGATTCAGCTTTGTTACAAACCTTCCTATTCGATAGGACGACAACATTTTAATTTTATTAAACATGAAGTCTTTAACAGAAACAAATTCCTATTCCACTAAAAAATAAACATAAAATATTTTTCTGTGAGGCCAAGTGGTCTTAATAAATAATCACATGTAAACAAAATGAAATTGAATCCAAAGACAATAAGATATTTACACAATTATTTATATAAAGAAAAGCAAAATAAGAAAAACTCCCTGAACTGCAAAACCTACATATTTAAAAACATCAACAATTACTGATACATGTAGTAAAAATAAAAAGGACACAGGATGAAGCCAAAAGAAATGTCATAAAGAAGGAAAAAAAGGTCCTAATGGATCTGATGTTGATCAATATTGTGTTCTGACATCCCTGATGTCCCACATGTGCAGAATGTGTTAGTGTCACAGTGTGTTACTATGACAACACATATCATACACAGATGCCAGAACTTTTATGAAATGTAAATCAAATGTTTAGATTCCTTTCAAAAGAACATCATAACTTTATGGCATTTTTTATTCAAATCAAGGCACACATATCCAAATCTCAGAAATCAGAAAAAAAAATAAGTAACATCATTGAATTTGCCACGCAGTTAATGGGATTATAACGCTGGCATAGTTATAAAACCAACTGGTACATAACCAACTACGTTCCAGAACTTTGTCATTCTTGCCTGACACACTACCTACTGATGTCATGGCAAAAGACTATTGGTCCATCGTGATGACAGCTTTCTGAGTCTCAGATTGTCTATAGTACTGATTGCCTGATCAGCCTGTGACACCAATCAGATTGACAGCTGTCGACTGTTGATCTGTGCCGGAGAGTCAAACGCTGGTAACACACACACACACACACACACCCCTGAGTGACATGACTGATCAGTAGGGGGCATGACATGCTAAGGGCTCATATTGAGTCTCATTACATTTGACAGGGTAACTGGATTAAATATTCAGACAATCCGAGCCGCTCCCATTCAAAAAATAGAACTAAAAGTAGAAGTCCATTAGCAGGCTTTAAATACAATATCTGGAAAGGAGACAAAGGGCGATTTTTTAGTAGTTCAATAACTATTTGGATTCAGACATACATAAACCAATGCAAACCAACTGGAAATCAACCCCTTATCGTGTCACTCTTCCACGTCAGTGTCTCTGAATCCGTCTTTCACTACAAGCCAGCAGCTCTACCAGCCAGCAGCTCTACCAGCCAGCAGCTCTACCAGCCAGCAGCTCTACAAGCCAGCAGCTCTACAAGCCAGCAGCTCTACCAGCCAGCAGCTCTACAAGCCAGCAGCTCTACAAGCCAGCAGCTCTACACGCCAGCAGCTCTACACGCCAGCAGCTCTACAAGCCAGCAGCTCTACCAGCCAGCAGCTCTACCAGCCAGCAGCTCTACCAGCCAGCAGCTCTACCAGCCAGCAGCTCTACAAGCCAGCAGCTCTACCAGCCAGCAGCTCTACAAGCCAGCAGCTCTACCAGCCAGCAGCTCTACAAGCCAGCAGCTCTACAAGCCAGCAGCTCTACAAGCCAGCAGCTCTACAAGCCAGCAGCTCTGGTGGGGCCACCTCTGGACCGGGGCCACCTCTGGACCAGAGGACTACTGAGCATGCACACACCTCAGGGGTTACGTGTTCTGATGCACACGCCTCAGGGGTTACGTGTTCTGATGCACACACCTCAGGGGTTACGTGTTTTGATGCACACGCCTCAGGGGTTACGTGTTCTGATGCACACGCCTCAGGGGTTACGTGTTCTGATGCACACGCCTCAGGGGTTACGTGTTCTGATGCACACGCCTCAGGGGTTACGTGTTCTGCATGTGTGTCTGGTGAGACTGAGACTTTCAGACAGACTATGTGGTATAAACAAGGACACGTTTCAAAGTGAGTGTGATCTTTTCTGAACACACATGGACACAGAGACACAGAGAGCTCTACAGAAGATGAGCATGTGAGAAGGATGAATATTTGCCGTCAGTGTCTGACACCAACCATTGCACCCCCTAGGCACTGATAATAGTCGACTTAGAAATTGATTACAGTAACTCTTGATTTATTTGACTTCTCCTCTGATCTTTGGTCAAAATGTTACTTTTACTAAGATTTACTACTAGACTTGGCCTCAATGGTTAAAACAACTAAAATATTGTCTTTATCCACATCTCAAGTTAGGACTGGGAGTCTCTAAGCAGATGCTGGCTGTACGGAGTGCCTTCTGATAATCTTTGATACAGTAAATCATTTGACACGTAAGGAGCAGAAGGTAACAGAAGAAAAAAAAATCAAATCCAAACAGAACATCAGTGTGGGGTTAGGGTTAGGGTCTTGATCCGGGACCCATGGATCTGGGTTAGGGTTAGGGTCTTGATCCGGGACCCTTGGATCTGGGTTAGGGTTAGGGTTAGGGTCTACATCTGGGACCCATGGATCTGGGTTAGGGTTAGGGTCTACATCTGGGACCCATGGATCTGGGTTAGGGTTAGGGTCTACATCCGGGACCCATGGATCTGGAAAAGCTGTAGAACAAACAGGAGACAAGGAGAGAGGAGCCATTAGAAGATGTTGTTGATTGTCATCACTGATCTGGAGTTGATGACAGAGTGACTGTGGTGACAGTATGGCACAAGAACATGGTTGTGTCACCTCCGTGTTAAAAATCCATAGAAAATCAAATCAAACTGCCACCCTACCTGCTGTAATTGAGCATATGTCTTGTGTGTGGTAATGACAACACTGAAATGAACATGCTCTACTCCTACTGCAAGAAAAGATCAGGGTTGATCCTTGATGTAATTGCATTGATGAGAAGAGGGTTATTGAGTCTCATGACTGTACAAAGAAAGGTATCTACAATGCAATGTTCTGATCTAACCCTGAAGACTTCTGGGACACACACACACACACACACACACTGCTACTTCTAATCACTACCATGGTTTCTCACCCATTCACAATGACACAATGACACCCTCAATCTCTAATCCACTCATTTGGGGTGGTATCTCTCTCTCCCTCCTCCTCCTCCTCTGTTGCTTCCTTCTCCTGAACCTCCGAAGCCTTAACGCCATGGAAGGACGGACAAAGAAAAAGACAAAAGGACAAACAAGACAGAACAAATATGACAAAATGAACAGATTGATGGTTATTCATGACAAGTAGAAAGAGACAAAGCAAAGAAACAGAGATAGGAGAGAGGAAGAGACAGAGAGAAAGAGAAAGAGAGAGGAAGAGACAGAGAGAGGAAGAGGCAGAGAGAGGCAGAGAGACAGAGAGAGGAAGAGACAGAGAGACAGAGAGAGGAAGAGGCAGAGAGACAGAGAGAGGAAGAGACAGAGAGACAGAGAGAGGAAGAGACAGAGAGACAGAGAGAGGAAGAGACAGAGAGAGGAAGAGACAGAGAGAGGGGGGAGGGGGGAGAGAGGGAGGGAGGAAGAAAGAGACAGGGAGAGAGAGAAGGGAAGAGAGAGTGTGTATGTGAATTGTGGGTGAGGGTGCTTGTGAATGACATTTGAGAGTAATGTCTGACATTTGGAGGAACGTGGCAGGGAATAAAAAGGAAAGGCCACACTTTGTGTGTTTAGTCTCACCTTGGTCTTATGGCTCTGCTCGGTACCCAAGCCAGACCCAGGAGTGTGCAGCTCCTTGGAGACGACACACAGGAACTCAGCCTGATCCTCAGTCCCATAGCTGTATGAAGAACCAATGTTTACCATCTACAGACAAAGATGGCCGGCGAGAGGAAGAGAGAGACAGAGAGAAATAGTAGGAGAGAAAGAGAAAAACACATGAGTCACAGCAGTGTGACATGTGGGAGGGTGGGGGGACAGTGAGGGAGGGTGGAGGGACTATCACTTCACATGTTCCTATCATGAGGGGGGGGGGGGGGGACTATCACTTCACCTGTTCCTATCATGAGGGGGGGGGGGGGGGGACTATCACTTCACCTGTTCCTATCATGAGGGGGGGGGGGGGGGGACTATCACTTCACATGTTTCTATCATGAGGGGGGGGGGTGGGGGGTGGAGGGACTATCACTTCACCTGTTCCTATCATGAGGGGTAAGGGAGGAGGAGTCAGGGGGAAGGGAGGAGGAGTCTGGGGGAAGGGAGGAGGAGTCTGGGGGGCGAGCGGAGAAGTCAGGGGGAAGGGATGAGGAGTCAGGAGGAAGGAGGAAGGAAGGAGGAGTCAGGGGGAAGGGAGAAGGAGTCAGGGGGAAGGGAGGAGGAGTCAGGAGGAAGGAAGGAGGAGTCAGGGGGAAGGGAGAAGGAGTCAGGGGGAAGGGAGGAGGAGTCAGGGTGAAGGGAGGAGGAGTCAGGGGTAAGGGAGGAGGAGTCAGGGTGAAGGGAGGAGTCAGGGGTAAGGGAGGAGGAGTCAGGGGGAAGGGAGGATGAGTCAGGGGGAAGGGAGGAGGAGTCTGGAGGAAGGGAGGAGGAGTCAGGGGGAAGGGAGGAGGAGTCTGGAGGAAGGGAGGAGGAGTCAGGGGGAAGGGAGGAGGAGTCTGGAGGAAGGGAGGAGGAGTCAGGGGGAAGGGAGGAGGAGTCAGCAGTAGCGTGAGTCCAACCCACAGTCCAGAGCAGTCCGGTGCGGGGCTTTCTGCAGGCGCGCACGCTGACCTGCTCAAACTTCCAGCCGTCCGACATGGTGGACACCATCTGGGTCAGTTCCTCTTCCTGACACTGCAGAACCCGATACACATGCTTAGGAGGAACCTGCTGAGAGGAGAGAGAGAGAGGGGGATAAGAAGAGTAGGTGAGAAAGGAGACAAGGAGAGAAAGGGACATTAATACAAACAGCAAGAATGAAAGGACAGTGTGGAGTGGAGAAGAATAAAGGATGATGGAGAGGAAAGCAAGAAGAGGAGTGAGGGAGAAATGTCATCATCAAGCAAAACTTCAAAGACAGTAATGAGATAAGGGTTAGAAGCAAGTGAGAGACAGTTGACAGGAGAAGGAAATAGGTAGGAGAGAACATACTGGACCATTAGAACAGAGAAAAGAGGAGATGATGTGTATCAGGACAGAATGTGAAACTATGTGGGAAGGAGGTGTGTGTAAGTGTGCATAACCAAGGACCATAAATAGAGTGTATGCTGTCCAGGAGAGAACACACAGGGGGGAGGGGAGATAGTGAGAGTGGGTAGAACAGAAAATATTACGTAATAAAGAGATAGAAGAAGAGAGAGGATGTTTGGCTCACATGACTATAGACCAGTCTAAAGCTCTGAGCTATTTTCACAAACAAGGATACTCAGAATACTGACACAGAACTAACACCTCCTACCTGTGTGGCCTTGCAGTCCCTCTCCAGTATTCTGTCCTTGATCAGCTTGATCAGGGGAGTGATGTTATAGAACTCTGCCTCTTCCAACACTCCTGGGAAGACAGCATGGTATTCAACTGACAGTCATGGGAAAGCACTCTCAACGTGGTTCAGATACTTACAAACTGCAAATCACCCAAAGTATACATGACCCAATGCTTTAGTACTCATTCATTCATTCATTTTCTACCGCTTATTAGCGGTGCCGCTTATTAGTTGCTTGCAAAAATGAAAAAAATTATATTTGTTGAGGACTATTATCTGAAACATATCATAAATAATGTTGCCTGAACAAAGATGTCTAGCTCTTCGTATGTGTATCTATGGGTACCATGTCCCATATTGTGAATGTACTGATGTAAAACATACACGCAAACTTTGATGCAGACAGATACACACCTTCCTCTGCCAGTTCCTTGTTGTACACAAGCTTCCCATGCCGCAAGTAGTTCAGGATTGGCCCAAAGTAGGTGGGGTCCCTGTCAATCACATAGGCCCCAGTCTCATCCTAGAACCGAATGTCAGAAACAGGAATAGGGTTTGATTCCTATATGTGTACCAAACTGGAGCAATACCATTATGCTAATCAATGCTATCTAATCAGTGCTGTTCTTTCCCTGTTCTATTCTGTTGGGTAGGTATGTGATTTTCTTTCTCACTTATCTTATCTATTTTACTGTATATCACTGTATTTTGTTTCCATGTGCTGTATTTAGTTTAGACTGTGGATGTCTTGTAAGTCGCCTCTCTCTTGTAAGTCGCTTTGGATAAAAGCGTCTGCTAAATTCATAACGAAAGTCTCTTTTGTGACTGTGTGCTAAATCCATATAGCCAGACTCTTGAAAAAGCACAGCAGAGTTCAGCAGAGCAGCATCTCTGTGAATACTTATTACTCCATCAGCCTTAGGGTACAGCACTCCATCTCACAGTGAAGAAGGGCAGATATATGAGGGGGGGAAGAGGGAGGAAGGGGGAATAGAAGGGAGAGAGCGATACTCTCCAAAAGAGAACAGCTGACATGTATTCATTCAAAAGACAGTTACAGCAGAGAGAGAGCTGTACTTAATAAAATGCATAAGAAGGATGAAGAGCAAAGGAATAAGACAGGCAGGGATCTGTGGGGGGGGAAACAAAGATGGTGGTGGGGTAGGGTGGGGTGCAGGAAATGATTAATTAGTGACTGTGCAGGGCAGGAAGAGGAGAGAAGAATGCTGGGTGGTGAAAGCCATGAGTCTTGGAAGTAGTGTTCAGAACACACTGTGCACACACACACACACACACACAAATCCTTTGCCCGTAGGTACATTGTACATGACCAAATACTACAATTACTCAAACAAACAAAATCATTGTTCTGCAAAAGGAGGTGTATCCATGCAAATGACTCTAGAGAATAGGTGAATCTCCCAGGGCCAGAGCAGGCAGGGTTTGTTTACACCAACAGTGTGGTGACAACACTGAAACAGGAGTGCATGAGGAAGGAGCTCACTTTTCACTGGCCTGAATAGTCAATAAAGGTCAGGTTGTACATCTACTTGGTTAAAGAGTCAGTAAGGCTGTTTCTGTGCACCCAGCAGTGAGTCATCATCGGTGACCATGTCAGTGTCATCTATGAGTAGGAGGGTTCCCAGCCATCATATGATGTCATCCAACTGCCTCCCTACTTCACACACTCCCCCTTCAACTCTGCTGGAAACATGTCAAGTTAAAGAAAACCTCAAAATAAACCCAGACTAAATGGTGTCAAGTGTTAAGGAGTCAGGTAGCTCGGCAGGTTGGCCTTATGATCGGAAGCTTGTGAGTTTGATTCCCGGCTGTGGCTCTGTGATGTTGTGTCCTTGGGCAAGGCACTTCACCATACTTGCCTCAGGGGGATTGTCCCTGTACTTAGGCCCAGCTTTGGATAAAAGTGTCTGATAAATGAGTATTTATTTATTTAGATAGTCAAATATCGGTGCTGTCTTTGAGTTGAAGCACAGACAGTCAAATACACAACAGACTGAATAATATACCAATATCCGTCATGGAAACTCTTAGGCAAATAAAAGGCCTTGACATGACTCATCCTGCATTTTGGACATATCAAAGCACAGATCGGTTAAAGAGCTGGTTTGGGCTTGCGTTGGAATGTGAGTGTGGATGAGTGTGAGTGTGCATGAGATTTACATGTGTGAGTGTGCATGAGTGTGTGAGTGTGCATGATAATGTGTTACATTGGAATGACAGTTGGAAACTGACACTAAGCAGGTGGAGCAAAAACTAGATTTAGAAAAGGAGGATGAGAGCAGGAAGGGTGGAGGAGAAGAGAGAGAAAGAAAGAACAGAGATGTCAGATGAGTAACAGGGATGGAGGACAGAGGAAGAGAGACAGGTAGGATGGAGGGTTGGGTAACAGGGATGGAGGACAGAGGAAGAGAGACAGGTAGGATGGAGGGTTGGGTAACAGGGATGGAGGACAGAGGAAGAGAGACAGGTAGGATGGAGGGTTGGGTAACAGGGATGGAGGACAGAGGAAGAGAGACAGGTAGGATGGAGGGTTGGGTAACAGGGATGGAGGACAGAGGAAGAGAGACAGGTAGGATGGAGGGTTGGGTAACAGGGATGGAGGACAGAGGAAGAGAGACAGGTAGGATGGAGGGTTGGGTAACAGGGATGGGTGACAGAGGAAGAGAGACAGGTAGGATGGAGGGTTGGGTAACAGGGATGGAGGACAGGAAGAGAGACAGGCAGGATGGAGGGTTGGGCCAGGACACAGAGAGACTGGCACAGGGTTAGGGTTAGGGTTAGGTTAGGGAAATAGAGTTACACTATCAGGTGGTGTGTTAAAACCATCTCAGGACTCTCAATTACATAAGTAACTTTGCCAGAAGCCCATCTTTCAGAAGAATGAGGCACCACTAAAAACTGTATAACAAATCTATGGGTCATAGTTGAAGGCTTTTAACTAACATCCTTTGTGACGATATTACATACGAAAGATGGAGAAGATCCCTTTGTGTATTTGTGCATTTGAGGAGATGAATAGATGAATAGAGAGGAAAGAAAGACATCAGATGGGTAGAGAGATGGGAAGAGACAGGGTGAATATGGGTTTTCACTCTAGGCTGCTGTTTCTCTAATGAAGGTCAGCTAGAAACATGTATCCCCACTATGACTGCTGCTGAAGGCAATACACTGTTAATACACTGTTAATACACTGTTAATACACTGTTAATACACTGTTAATACACTGTTAATACACTGGTCTTCTGTCACACTCATACAATACACAGGGATGCAAAAACAAACATCCTGCAAATACTCATGGAATCAAACCTGATAAAGTGAATTACTGTGAGACACCTAAAAGATGTGGTTGTGTGTTCTCTCTGTTCTCCATATTCAAGTCTGCATTAGTGGTATCTTGTATTCATCTGCTGGGTAACAGAGTTAGATCAAGCTGTAACCAGCTCATGTTAACAATTATTAATGTCTTACCGTGTCTGAATGCAAATCCTGCTGCTGGCAGAGACGATAGAGAAATGAAGTTTGCTCTTTAAGAAGGGTCTGTCGTGTTGTAAGGAACACGGTTCCTCCTACATTTAATCGGACCCATTTCCCGTTGTTCCCCCCAGGATTGATCCCAGAACCGTTTCCGATGCTTTGGGTTTCCAAGGGGCTCGATTCTGCGGTGCTGCTGGTCGTGTTTTCACTTCCATCGGTATCTTTATTGTTGTTGTTATTGTTGTTATTATTATTATTGTTATTACTACGAAGATTCGGTAGACCCTCGACCTCGGATGCTGCCTGTGGCACCAATATCCGTTTATCCTCCGTATCCATTAAGAAGCAGAAATAGATCCGAGCAGGACGACAGCAGAGCAGCAGAGCAGCAGAGCAGGGCTAGGGTCTGCCTCTCAGCAGACAGCCTTTATTAAGCTGCTCATCTATCCGAGGGTTACGGTAATGCTGCTGGTGATACTGCTGCTCCGCCTCTCTGGTTTAACTCCTCTAGACCACTGGGACTTGTAGTTTCCAAAATGTGGTCTTTGTAGGCATAAAACAAATAACAAACCATCTGAGGAAATATATTAAATCCTGATTATTTGCAGTCGAGACTCCACAGTGTGTACACAATCTATTATTTATTCATGTGTGTTAAAATTTTAAAGCGTAAAAAAATACACAATACACAATATAGCAGTGCACCTGAGGATATTGCAGAGTATGTTGTGATACTACTAAAGAAGGTCACAATGACCCAGCATAGTTGTAGGTAGTCTCTATACTCTAAAAGAAAATACATTCCATATAGAACCTATTCAATTTGTTGTTCTGTTTTGCTCGGTTTCAGGGAGACCTGGTGGTCATAAAGTCTAGAGTGTAGCAGGACTGTGTCATAGGGAACAGTACAGTGTGTGTGGCGAGGCAGAGGTAGATGTCTAACCCTGGAAGGTTAAGAGTGTGGTCTAGTCTAGGGGCGTAGAGAGGGTTGGAGGGTAACAAAGCTGTAGTTATATGTGTGTGGGAGGCCCTGGTGGACAGTGAGGTTGAATCTGGACCAGGAGAAGGGTGGCAGACCCCCCTGAGTTGTGGGACCATTCACTGCTTCCGCTGTCAGCTGACGAGCCATCTGGTAATCTGTGACCTGGGAGGAAGAAAAGAGGAGGAGACACAAGGCAGGTTCTCAGTATAATGGCATTCCCACCGACCACGAGACAAAACACTGATTCCAATGAGAATCTCAAGGATTCTCCCAGGACATAAAGCATCAGGACTGGTAACAAAAATGGATTCATAAACACATTTCTTTCATTCGAACTCTGACCTTGGTGTCATAGCAACCTCCAGGACATGGTATCTTCATCCTTAGGTCATTACGGCAACAGATGGTTTTGCAGGGATGTCGCTTGGAGTATGGGTCCCTCTTGTAGTCTGAAATGATGTGTCAATATCCCTGAGTCACACACTAACACTGACCCACCCCAACACTCACACACTCAACATCTCAACCAGGCAACACTTACTGTTGTATCTCATGATGCGTTTGAGTGACGTGAGGCTGGTGACTCTGGCCTGGTCTCTTCTAAAGATCTTAGCTCGTGAATTCAGGTCATAAGAAAACTCCTCTCCGTATCTTTCCTTCATCACTCCGTACCCACTCAGGGTGTAGATGTGCGAATGGAATGGCACATTATAGGAAGGCCAATACCCTGAGATGAGGAGATAAGGCATTAATAGAGAAAAAGGTTCTTTACATGAATACATGTTATGCACTCTATGTACTCATTCATTGACAGATAACACAAATATTATGAAAGAATTTGGGTTAGGGTCATACTTTTAATGCACAATATTGAAATGAAGTGAATTATTTTGTGATTTTGTTGTTGTTGCATGTAGTAGTGTGTGTAGCTCAGTCTCCAGCTGTACCCAGCCTCAGGGCCTGGGATTGGTCAGAGTGCAACACCAGTCCAGGAATCTGTTCCACCACCATCAGAGCACCTTCACTGATACTACGACCTAATGACACCTGCTTCAAGTCCAACACCATGTACTGGCTGTTATAGGTTCCTACAGGAAATAAGAACACATTCTCTTACCATGAAAGTTGGGCAGTCTGTTATGGGTTTATTTGAACTAACATACTGGTTATTCTGGGTTACTGAAAGTAACTTTAACAATCAAGGCTTTTGATTAAAGAACAGTGTACAATTGAGAATTCAGAATTCAGTTAGGGACAACACCATCATGCTCCCAGCCTGTCTCTGTCATTAACAGTTCATGGGAGGTACTGACAGTCTGCATCTACCTCTTAGCTGGAACAAACTGTGTCTTTCCTCCTCAGCAACATGCTGTCTCATCACACACTGTTACACTGCCAATCTTTCCATAGAGATGGATCAAAGTGTGCTGTTCTGCAGGGCATTATATTATAAAAGGGTTCCCAGGCAGCCATGCACACACACCGGTCCTCACCTGAGTTGTACCTGGAGAAGATCCGTGCCCATTGCTTCCCTGTGTTTGCCAAGGCGTGAGCCAGCCTCACCCTCTGCCATGCTAGCAGGCTATGTGGGCTAAGCTTGTGGAACAGAGAGGTGTTGAACACACTGTTGGTGGTCTGAGTCATCAGCAGACCGCTGTCCAGGAGGTAGAAGTCATCCAGTGACATCAGACAACCTGAGAGGACAATCATTAAACACAAGAACCTTCAGCTCTCGATAAGAGAACAACAGGAGTTGGGGTTTAATATAAACTCTCTTGAAGTGCTGAAGTCCTTCACCATAGATAGAGATAACCATGTCTGCTTAGCTCTAAAAATAGCATTTCAAGCCACTTCTGGTTGATGGGCCCCTAAGAGGATCTTTGGGATGGATGTTGGCAAATCTTTGAAAAAAATAAAAAATACTGTTCACTGTCAATGAAGAACTGGGCAACCACAAAACACAGTGTTTTTGGTTCTCAGAGTCAGATTTAACACTAATCCTTTGGAGTTATCTTCTTTGAAAGTGCTTTTCAGTTTAGGATTAAATCTAATCCATACAGCACATTCAGGCAAACCTGCAGTCCATTTGTCCATTTCAAGATTGGATATTTATAACGAATGGATTAAGTAATAGGGATTTACATCTCATTTGATTCAATCACCACATATGTTAAGATACAAATATTTCTGTTATATAATTTCAGCCCAGTAGCATGGTCAGACGTTTTAAATGTTACTGCTACAATTATATATTGGTTCAGAACTGTCATTTACCATGAATGATTATTATAATACAGGATGAAAAATAAATTGGAGGGAACTTTGTACGGTGAACAAAGTGTCAAAATCAGCAGTTAGAGAAGGGTGACCAAGGGCCTGCATCCTGCATCCTAACCCAGCCTGCAGACTAACCCAGCCTGCATCCTGCATCCTAACCCAGCCTGCATCCTGCATCCTAACCCAGCCTGCATCCTAACCCAGCCTGCATCCTGCATCCTAACCCAGCCTGCATCCTAACCCAGCCTGCATCCTGCATCCTAACCCAGCCTGCAGACTAACCCAGCCTGCATCCTGCATCCTAACCCAGCCTGCATCCTAACCCAGCCTGCATCCTAACCCAGCCTGCATCCTGCATGCTAACCCAGCCTGCAGACTAACCCAGCCTGCATCCTGCATCCTAACCCAGCCTGCATCCTGCATCCTAACCCAGCCTGCAGCCTAACCCAGCCTGCATCCTAACCCAGCCTGCATCCTAACCCAGCCTGCATCCTAACCCAGCCTGCAGCCTAACCCAGCCTGCATCCTGCATTCTAACCCAGCCTGCAGACTAACCCAGCCTGCAGACTAACCCAGCCTGCATCCTGCATCCTAACCCAGCCTGCATCTTAACCCAGCCTGCAGACTTAGTATTGGACAATGGCCATTGTTTCCACTATCATCATAATGCAAACTCATTATGACTTTGTTTGTTGAGCTAGTGCTGTTCCTGTACCAGGATAGCTGCTGAAAGACATCCTGCTTGTAGCTGTGTGTTTATCTGACAGCCTGAAGTTCCAGTGTTTGTATATGCGCAGGGTGGCAGCATAAGTGTACCAGCTGGAGTGGGCAAACAGAAGGTTCTCAAAACCTGGCAGCACCTGGAGCAAGAAATGATGAAATACACAAAGAAGAATAAGAAAAGGGTGGGAGTGATCAACAGAGGAATGGAGGAAGGAGGGAAGAAAGAATCATGAATGAAACACTTTACTGGTACATCATCTCTTTTACATAAGAATATCACCCCGCCCCCCTTTAGAATTCATAGTCTCTACTGGTCTAAAGACCCAGGAGCCAAATGAGTTTGACCCCTGACCTTTATAAGAGCAGAGCAGTGGCCCATGCCTGGGATCCTGAAGGGGCCCTGGCCAGCAGATTTGTTGGTGCGTAGTGCCAAGGCTGGGATGAGGTCCAACAGGTCTCCAACCCCATTCAAAAACTGGACAGCAAACTTTGACAGGGGCTGGTGGGAGAGAAAGGGGGGAGAGGAGATAGAGGAGTGAAGATGCAGGAGAAGAAAAGTTGAGACCAACCAACTCTCTCTCTCTCTCTCTCTCTCTGTCTCTCTGTCTCTCTGTCTCTCTCTCTCTGTCTCTCTGTCTCTCTCTCTCTCTCTCTCTGTCTCTCTGTCTCTCTGTCTCTCTCTGTCTCTCTCTCTCTCTGTCTCTCTCTCTGTCTCTCTCTCTCTCTCTGTCTCTCTGTCTCTCTGTCTCTCTGTCTCTCTGTCTCTCTTTCTCTGTCTCTGTCTCTCTGTCTCTCTGTCTCTGTCTATCTATCTCTGTCTCTCTGTCTCTCTGTCTCTCTCTCTCTCTGTCTCTCTGTCTCTCTCTCTCTCTCTCTCTCTGTCTCTCTGTCTCTCTGTCTCTCTCTGTCTCTCTCTCTCTCTCTCTCTCTGTCTCTCTGTCTCTCTCTCTCTCTGTCTCTCTGTCTCTCTGTCTCTCTGTCTCTCTTTCTCTGTCTCTGTCTCTCTGTCTCTCTGTCTCTGTCTATCTATCTCTGTCTCTCTGTCTCTCTCTGTCTCTCTGTCTCTGTCTCTCTGTCTCTCTGTCTCTCTCACTCTCTCTCTCTGTCTCTGTCTCTGTCTCTCTGTCTCTCTCACTCTCTCTCTCTGTCTCTCTGTCTCTCTGTCTCTGTCTCTCTCTCTCTCTCTGTGTGTCTCTCTCTCGCCCTATCTCTGCCTTTCTCTCTCACCTCTCTTTGTCTACTCTTTGCCCAGTGTGCAGCACCCGCTTGCAGTCCGTCCAGTTGAGCCAGGATCAGTCCTGCATGCTGCCACAAGGGGTCACTGCTTCTTCTTCTCCTCACCTGCTCTCTGGTCCATAAATCCTGCTCACTGCAGATCCAAAGCAATGCATCAGAGCCTAATGAAACCATCCAAACTTCTTAAATAACTGTTTCCTAACCTGCACCTCATATAGGAATATTGAGATTTAATGTAAACAGGATGTTCTTAAAACAATCAAATGCTAAAGTAGAAATATTGTGAGGAGGTTTGCCTTAAGAAGTTTTTTAAAGGGTCCAAAACATTGGGATCCTTGATGAGTTGAGGATACATGTTAGAGTAGTGGCTGAAAATTTGCCTGAGAAAAGAAGAGAACATCAATACCATTGTGTCAGTGTCAGTGTCATTCAACATCATCAGCTCTGAAGACAGTAGAGGACTTTAAATTTAGGATTTAGCCTAATTTAGAGTTCGCTTTTTTTGTGATCAAATTAAACTGCAGACGAAAGAGTAAACAGATTATTGGGAATCTAGACCTCAGACACTTACTCTGCTGTTAGGAATCCCTCCAGGTACCCTGCTAGGAAGCAGGTGATCTCATCGTTCTCTGAGGTCTCTCCATACCCAGAGAGGATCTCTAGGACCCCCCAGCCGGTCAGAAACAGGGTATCATTGTAGTATCCGTAAGCATCCCCCTCCCTCTCCATCACCCCTTCCTTTAGGATCACACTCTTCTGGACTGAGTCCCAATACAAAGTGGCCTCTTTGAGCTCTGCCATGGAGGGGATGTAGAGCTGGATTACACACATTATGTAATATGCATAATAACACCGATCATGAGGAAATATGTGTCTTGTCTTTTGTATTAATTTAGACTTTGTCAGTTTACGAATTTCAACTAGTAGGATAGAGAAATTTGCATGACACAGGCCAACCTTTCAACATTTCCTCGGTTGTCATGAGAAAATAAATACCAACAGACAAATTGGATATTAATCATAGTCAGGGATCTATAATATTGTTCAGAGTCATGGATCTATAATATGAATCAGAGTCATGGATCTATAACATTGATCAGAGTCATGGATCTATAATATTAATCAGTCATGGATCTATAATATTGATCAGAGTAATGGATCTATAATATTAATTAGTCATGGATCTATAATATTAATCATAGTAGACCTATGACCCCACATTACACTACATTTTGGAATCAAAGTTTTGGAATTCCTGTCAATCAAATGTGCCTGATCACTCCTCCGCCCAGTTCCACGCACATTTACCTAAAGGCAAATAGCTTTTAATAGCGTATTAAAAGCTATTTTTATTTAAAATATATAAATATACACATTTGAATCCTGATAATTTTATACATGGATTAGAATAAGATTTTAATTTATTGAGAAGACTACTTACGGTGGGTTGCATTTGTTACGGATGCGGTGTCCAAAAGGCACAAAATAACTGCGCAAAGTTCTCTCAGACATTTCATGCGGATCATCACGGTATATGTTGTGAATCAAATGCTATATTAGTTGCCGTTAACTTTCAAGTTCAAATGCAGTTTATCAACTGACAAACAAAAACGAATCACCCCAGATGGGACTCGAACCCACAATCCCTGGCTTAGGAGGCCAGTGCCTTATCCATTAGGCCACTGGGGCTACCGGGTGTGTACAAGCGGTAAATTGTTTATAAAGTTTTTACTGACAAGCCAGGAAATTTATGTTTATGTATATTTACATTTAATCGTCATTTTATTGATTAACGCGACAAATGATGTTTATAAACATGAGATCTGACAAAGTGACGTCATTAAAACAGAACAAGCAGCGCCTCCATCTCCATGGTGATGTCCCTACACAGCTAGCTCATTGTTATAATCTGTAAGGGGTGTGCAAATTTATTTGTTGAAGATTGAAAGTACAATAAAAAAAACACAATAAATTTGCAATCGAATGGTAAAATAATAACCTGGTGTTTACTTAAAACACTTAAAACGAAATGTAATATCGAAAAAGAATGAACAGAAGCTATAGTATGCTAGTTGTCCCCCTAAACATGGTATGGTCCTGTCTACTTCCTCACTGTAACCAACGGAAGAAAGATTTCGGGAACAGAGCTGTAACGTTATTTATAATTTTTTGTTACGCTAAAGGGTCAAATATATATTTCTTGCAGTTTATTGCCTCCGAATATTATTTATACCACCAGCTTGTTAAACGGCGAGTAAACAGTGTTGAGATGAATTAGCTGGTCTCTTACCTTGATTACTTCATGTCCAAGCAACATTACATGACACAGTTGGTGAAGATGCCGCTCTTTAGTAACACCTTCAGTCCTAAGAAGACTCCTCCTCGCAAATCTGCTTCTCTGTCTAATCTGCACACCGTGAGTCTTTTAATGCATACAATGTAAATAAAGTGTTTTCATGGTGGTTATTTTCCATTAGTAGGTTGCATGAAAATGTCACGATTGAGGACAGTTAGTTAAACACTGCCCCTAACCTCGTACTTGACTTATTATCTATTACAATTTTTTATATTGTACTATATTGTGTTCCCTTTATTGTTATTTACCCTGCAACTCAGTGTGCTATACTTTACCCTGTTGCTATGAACTGCAGTTTCCCCCCTGGGGGACAAATAAAGGTTTTTCTTATCTTATCTTCTTTTTGGGCCAAGTTGGACCGCTCAACAAGGGAAATAGAACTTGGTCTTGAGTATGGAGCACCTGCGATGACCATCGGGGGCCAGAGCTTGAAGTTTGAAGATGGACAGTGGATTGCAGGTATTTGATTGGTCTACACACAGATAAGACTTTATAATGTTCTGCATTTGACTTTCATTCCTCTTTTGTGTGTGTTTTTGTATCTTATACGCAGAGTCTGGGGGCAATGTTTCTGGCAAAGATGTTCAGAGGCTAAAGAAGCGGAATCTGCAACTGGAAGAGGAGAACAACCTTCTAAAGCTTAAGATTGACCTCCTGCTGGACATGGTAATAACTTACTCATCTAGTATTCTGTAGTATTATATTATTATTCTGTTCAACACCTTAAGATGGCATTTATGGTTCTTCTTTGCTCTTTTTGTAAAAGTTGTCAGAAACAACAGCAGAATCCCACCTGATGGAGAAAGAACTGGAGGAACTGAAGAATCATCAACGTAGGACAAAGTGATCATTCCGAACAACAGATACTGGCCATAAATGAGGAAGCATGAGGAAAAATAGATCCTAATGCGGGAACAAGATGGCTGATAATGTGACTGTAGATGTTCTGTTTGATTCGTCTGTCATCACTGATTGTACAGAATGCTTTAGTTATTTGAAAAAACGTCCTATCTTCTGTTGATCTAAAGTCAAAATGATAGAAGTTACATTGGTGTTCCTGTGGTGACTGGGTTGTTTGAGGCAGGTCTTTTATATTTATATTTTCTACTTTATTAAAGATAAGCGTGCAGTGAGTGCCTCTGTCTTACACAGTTGAGGGGTTTCCCTAGGTTCTTTTGGAATTAAAATGTATCTTTAATGCAGAGCCAAAGTAGACAGTTTTAAGTTATTTTAAACGGTATGAGTATGGAAGTGAAATGTACACACAACTTTTTTTTAAGAAAAAGAAGAGGGTTATAATTCGTTTTTATTCCCCACGCAAGCTACACAAACGCTGAAATTACTTTGGCAGGATGGAGCAAACAAAGAGCATATACTGGACTTCAAGATAAAAAATAAGCAATAGTTATACAACATCTAACAGTAGCTATACATACAACATAAACATCATGCATAATAGATACATCGTCAGATGGCGCAGATATCAATGTGTATTTTTTTCATGTTATAATTCCATTATTAACTGATTACTAAACTCATAAGTCTGGAACTCGCCTACTAGTTGGCTCGTGCTCTGATTGGTTGAATATTGCATCATCAGTTGTCGGTACAGCGCCTCGCGCAGGAAGCCTCTCGCGCAGGATCGTGTTAAACAAGCTACAGCAGGAGGAGGACAGAAGATACAGGCCTTTCTTTTGGCTACAGACCTTCTGTTAAACTTGTAAAAACAACAGTCGTTTCACACAGTTTTAAGATTTGTTTTCCAAACTACTCTTCAACATGCCAAGAGGCGGTGAGTAGCGTTAGCTAGCAGTCAAATAATATTAGCGCTTTAGAGCTAGCTAGCTGAGGGCCACCTAGCCTAAAGTAACGATCACATGCTAACAAGATCTCAAGATTTAAAAGTGCTTTTTTATATTACCGCTGTGAATGTGTTAAACCACTGTGAATGTGTTAAACCGCTGTGAATGTGTTAAACCACTGTGAATGTGTTAAACCGCTGTGAATGTGTTAAACCACTGTGAATGTGTTAAACCGCTGTGAATGTGTTAAACCCTGACAGGGACTTGGTACCAGTTGTCAACTGTAACTAGCGCGCGCTGTAACTAGAGCTGTTAGCATCTGGAAACTAAGGACTAGGTGTTAGCCTAGCTGTTAGTCTAGGTGTTAGCCTAGCTGTTAGTCTAGGTGTTAGCCTAGCTGTTAGCCTAGCTGTTAGCCTAGCTGTTAGCCTAGCTGTTAGTCTAGGTGTTAGCCTAGCTGTTAGCCTAGCTGTTAGCCTAGCTGTTAGTCTAGGTGTTAGCCTAGCTGTTAGCCTAGCTGTTAGCCTAGCTGTTAGTCTAGGTGTTAGCCTAGCTGTTAGCCTAGCTGTTAGTCTAGGTGTTAGCCTAGCTGTTAGTCTAGCTGTTAGCCTAGCTGTTAGTCTATTTGTTAGGTGTTAACCTAGCTGTTAGCCTAGCTCTTAGCCTATCTGTTAGGTGTTAACCTAGCTGTTAGTCTAGGTGTTAGCCTAGCTGTTAGTCTAGGTGTTAGCCTAGCTGTTAACTAGATGTTAACTATCGGTTAGCTTAGCTGCTAGTCTAGCTGTTAACTAGCTGTTATCTACCTGTTAACTAGCTGTTGTCTAGCCGTTAACTAGCTGTTATCTATCTGTTAGCATAGCTGTTATCTAGCTGTTAGACTAGCTGTTACACAACCTAGCTGTTTGATAGCCATCATTACAATTATAGCCACAGCGACCATGTGCATTTGGTGTAGCGTTTTATTTTTTATTTTGGCATTTTACCAGATTTGTTGTCATCAATTGAGAATGCCGATTGTACAACAGTACTTGACTTGCTTCTTTTCCCCCAGCATTGCCATCTGTGTGTTTAACCATGCTGCAGTGAACGTCACTTTGGACTCATCTCTTTTGACTCATCTCTTGTTGCCGCTTGTATTTGCGTCTTCCTCACTGTTCGTTTAGGAAAAAAGGGCCACAAAGGTCGGGGAAAGCAGTTCAGCAACCCAGAGGAGATCGACCGACAGATGAAGGCACAGAGAGAGTTGGTAAGCATTCAAATTAATTGTATTTCATAAGTTGACACACAAAATAATGGAGGGAAGGCATTCGTGTATTTTAACAGGTTGCTTTTGTGTTTTACAGGAGGCAAATGGTGGTGTAGAGAAAGAAAGCTCAGGGTCTGAAGATGAAAGTAGCAGTGATGAGGACTGTGAAGTGAGTCAAGTCTGTGATGCTGTTTGACTTCTGTCCTCTGTGGTGTTGAGGGAAACTGTTAGAGGCTGGTTGTATCTTCTAGGTCAGCAGTTTTCACCCCTGGTCCTCAGATGTTTCCCTGCACTAATGCTCCTCTTTCAAATGAAAGACTTATGCAGAGCGAGTGGACTTGTAAAGCATGCTGGACAGGTGGCCCCCAGAGGACCAGGGTTGAGAAGCGCTGCTTAACATGCTTTATCTTTTTTACACCTGTGTACAGTATGGCTGCCCCTTCTGTTTAACCCATTCCTGATGTTTGGTGTTTTCTAGAACAAGAAGAAAAGTGGGGTGGAGGGATTAATTGAGATTGAAAATCCCAACCGTGTGTCCCAGAAGAATAAGAAGGTTACAGAACTTGACATCAATGCACCCAAAGAGCTGTCTCGCAGAGAGAGGTGGGGACATTATTAGCTTTTTTGTTCGGGGTTTAATTTACTTGTGCACCCTAATTATAGTGACAGATTAGACACCATCTTGGTTTGATTAAAGCCATGATGTGTTTTTTCATGACGGGTCCATTTTGTTTGCTCTTTGTCCCTCTTGCTCTAAGAGAGGAGATAGAGAAGCAGAAGGCTAAAGAACGTTACATGAAGCTCCACCTAGAGGGGAAGACGGATCAGGCCCGGGCTGATCTGGCCAGACTGGCCATTATCAAGAAGCAGAGAGAGGACGCAGCCAAAAAGAGAGATGAGCTCAAGAAAGGTGAATGGATTTTTCATCACATAGATACAATTAACATCAGCTCAAGCATCTCATGCGTGTTTCTTTTTTTATTTATATTTTTTGCACAGTTGTAATTTGTATTTGAACTGTTCTTACTTTTGTTTCAGAAGCTGAGGAGTCCAAGTCAAAACGCTAGTCCTCCTAACTTGGAGCACTGGTCCTAGGGGAGGGGGAGGGGGGTGAAGAGGGACTACTGGGGGGTGGTAACTGAACAAGGGGTCACAGCTCAGGGGTCATCCTGGGCTTATCCTTCATCCTAGATGGAGGGAGAGGGGTGGACCAGGTATCTGGAAGAAGGCAGAGCAGGGAGTTGAGGGAACTGGGGAGGAGGCTTTCCTGGGGCACCAGTGGAATCCCAGGTGACGGGGAGTTCTCTCTCCTCACTTCTTCCCTACACTCCTAATGTTCTCATTTCTAAAGCTGCTGGAGTTTTCATTCTTTTGATTTATATACATTTTAACACAGTTTACTTCAGAATAGCAGGGGAATTGAATGAGACAACACATAAGAAGGATATGGTTGGTTTGCCTTTCCTACCATTCAACCTGTTTATTTTTTAAATGAGGTGAATTGGAAAGAGTGGGATCGAGGACGGAACACTAAGATCTACATTATACAGGAAATCGACCTAATAGTTCTTCTGTCAGGCCTTTGGCCTCTCTCAGCTGTGTCTTCATTGCAATCAGACAGTTCATTATCCTTTGGCTCCACTTGACAGTCATGGAGAAAGAGAGAAAGAAAGTCTGTTGGTGCCACCAGTCAGCTTTGGGTTTCTACCTTATAACTTTTGAATCTATTGTTAACTCGTTGTGGACTGAGCTGTCTGGATGTTGCAGTTCTGTAGCTGTCAAATGTTCCAACTTTTCTTAATGGTCATCAGTGGGTTTACTGTGACCAAGCAAGAACCACAGAAAGGAGATTGTAATGGATGACTGGGCCCTCCATCTCTTATGCTTTCCTATGGGGTCATTACTCTTGATAAGGGACCATTATTGTGGCCTTTGATAGTTTACAGGACCAGCTTACTGTCAGTATGTCTCTGGTTGTCATGACCACGCCGTAGCTGTTGAGTGATGGTGGAGCCTGAAATGCCTTGAACGGGAAAGCAATATTCTTCCCAGGCCTGAATTGAATGCTATATGAATCCTCAGAAATACAGGGTTATAAATTGGCCTGATGCCATATATGGGACCAGTGGAATCCATTTTGGGCAGGTCAACTTCAAACAGTTGGTATTTGGATGGATTTAAAATAATATTCGACCCAGGTCTGATTCTTTTAATGGTAGTAGCCGAAATATTCTCATTTACTCTCTGACAACATACAGTATGATTAGTAGAAGTGTTTTAATGGTTATAAAGGAATTCTCCAGGAATGAAAGGATTGGTCTGCATAATTTGATTTGTTTGTATTTGAATTCATTTGTTGTATAGAAATAAATACATTGATAAACAAATGCATTTACAGTTGTATGACTTTTTGTTTTCACTTCCATATCGGAGCCATGTAGAAGGCAGATCGTTTTGGATGGTTTCTATGGCTTAAAGTTATTTATTGTGGGTTTTGTCCTTGCATGCCTGCTGTACAACACTAGGTGGCAGCACAAAACAGCTTTGACAAGCAACTAGGTTAAGGAAACCTAACGACTGATTTACCAAATCGTCAATGTTGTTACAAAATGCAAGGTTTAATGCAACAGCACCCATAAAATGGGTCCTAGGTCAATGTAATTCCGTATTCGTAAAGAAAGTACTAACATTAGTAATGGCCAATGTCCCCACTTCCCATATGAGCAGCCATATCCAGAATGCCCAAATGCAGAAATGCTAGTTTCCCCTTCTCACATTCTGATCATCTTCAAGGCATCATGAACACAAGTCATTGATTTCATTCATCCTTAATCAACTCAAATGGAGCAGATGATGCCTTCTTTTCTGGAACCAGACTAGAAATGAACTCAGGAAATTGATTGTCTACAAACTAATATCTTGTATTTTGCAGCAACATGAATTTGTCATTATTTAAACTCTTGTGGGTTTGTTGCTGTTAGTTTCCAACTGTACAGTGAAAGTTCCACCAAACCTTCTCTTCCTCCTAACGATTGCTAATCTATCTGAGTGACTTCCTGTTTCACCCATCTGATGTCAGTTGAGCTCACAGGATTGTCATGAAACAAGAACCAAAACTGTTTGGTGCAGAGAGTTGATCAGAGAACAGACAGTTCTGCACTGAGCGAACAGCAAACAACCGGCTCTATGAAACAGTATAGGGGACAATTCTGATAGACTCTCTCACACAAACATACCAGAGTACCTTGTGACAAGAACATAGGAGCTGCAGACCAAAGTTTGAAGAGCAGAAGGCTGTGGAGACTTTCCAACCATGCTGAAACAATCTCTGAACATGCTGAAGCAGTTGGGCTCAGTGGGGAAGTACGTACTTTCAACCATTGCAGGGTGGTTGTTTATTTTTTATTTTTTTTATGTGAATACATGAGTTAATCATATTTGGGCAGGAATGGTTTCCAAAAAGAAAAGATTATATTTTATGCATCAATCTGGGCCAGTTTAACCATATTTAAAATACAGATTCTGTTCATGTGAATGTATCTGGTGAGCAGCAACCATCTGTATCTGTATCTGGTTTCTGAGGCTGACCAAACCTTGTGATGCCAATCTTGGTATGAAATAGAAAAATGCCTCAATATTTACTCCTGTTTGGATTTGCTTCTTTAATATTGTCTTTATTTGAATCTAGTCTTTCATAATTTTATACGTATGGTCAAAGAGCTAAAAGTCTACCTCCTTCCATTTTCAGATATGAATTCAGTTAATTTATATTTCATGTTGTCTTTGGCTGTTTAATTACAGTTAATATAATGGAATATTGTAGCTTGCTACTTTTAAATGTACTGTAGTGCATCAAACTGCATCCTGTCTGGGTGAACTTTCCTCCCCCTTGATGAGTTAAGGCAGCCCCATGTATATTTTACAGCTCATGCATCTATGTTGCAGCAAAGCTGTGGCTATATAGTGGTTGCAGGCCTCTTTGACCGGATGCTATTAATACTTTCACCCACACACAAATTCACCCACACAATAACATACACAATCACACACAGCTAGAACTACTTACAGAACTCCAGTAGACTTCTAAGAGGTTCACCTCTTAAGAAAATATTGAAACACATTCTCCCATAGAGCAAAACTTTGCTGAGAATATTTGGCAGGTGAAAATGAATGTTGATGAGAGTAGAAGGTGAAGTGGGCTGAAAGGGAATTTCTCCAGTCTGGTCAGATGACAGGACACACCTGAGGGGATCATCATGTTACCAAAGCCATGTCATGGGTCAGGGCTTCCATTTCCTAAATATAAAGAAATATTCATTGAGCAGACACTTTGATCCAAAGCAATTTAGAGCAAGAACAGGGACAAGTTGGGTGAAGTACCTTGCCCAAGGACACAAGGTCAAATAGTCACAGCCAGGAATCAAACTCACAACCTTCCAATCATGAGGCCAACGCCTTAACCGCTGGGCCTCCTGACTCCCTCCATCTCTGGTTTTCTGTTGCTCTTCTGAAACACTCTGGCTGTCAGTTTCTCACATCTCTTTCTCTGTCTTTCAACTCTCTTCCTTGTCTGTCCTTTGTGATGCCTAAACCACAATCTCCAATCTTCATCTTCAGGATGTTAATCCAACATCTTAACCTGTCATGTTCAGACTATAAGAACGTTGTTTGTGTTGTTGATAATAACTATTTCATCCACTGTCGATGTGTATAGGTCCCAGGATGCTACAGATCTTCTACATGAGGACCTGGTCATGGTGAGTTTAGAGCTGCACGCTCACACAGAATATCCACACCTAATTTCTCAGTACTAAATCATGAAGGCATTAAGAACTACAATTGACTATTTATTAATATTGGTGGATTTGATTGGTTGGAAGGTGGAGCTACGTGTAGAGCCAGCAAAGAGGGCAGCAATGCTCCTTTATAAAAAGCTCCAGTGTTGTCTTCAGAGTCAGCAGGGGCTTGATTTTGAGAGGCGCATGGTAACTTTCAGTTTTCCTTTAAGGTCTTTAACCTGAGGCCGTCAAGCTGATTGATCGTAGACTAAATAGGTTTAACTGTTTTTCTCATTCTGCACACAGAAAAAGCTTCCTCTCATGTTGCTCTCTATCAGCATGGCTGAAAGCTGTAAAGACTTTGATGGTGATTCCTCTTTTAGGTAGGAGACCCACTCACTTATCACTCTCCCATTCCCTTACTTGCTCTGCTCTTTCACTCATTCACAAATTCATTCTTTGGTATTTTGTCCATCAGGAAGGTGCTGGAAATGTGCTGTTTTATTGAAAAGAATCTCGCTCACATGTTGACAGACTATGAGATTAAACTGGAGAAAGATGTTCTGGAGCCTCTAAATAAACTTAGTGAGGTAAGGAGCTTAAACACAAACCATCATAATATGACCTGATTGCATCTGTAACTCACAGTTTAAAACCATTATTGATACACTGCATTCACTTCTCTTTTGTGGGTTCAAATGCTGTTGGGTGATCAAAATGTACCGTTACATCATGTAGGATTCTGATATGTGTTCTGCTGTAGGAAGAATTACCAGAGATCCTGAAGAACAAGAAGCAGTTTGCCAAACTGACCACAGATTGGCAAACTGCACGCAACAGGTGACCACATCCCTCCGCAAACCTATTCAATTAGGTTTAGGATTAAGGATTATGTTGTAACCCTTTTTTGGCTAAGGTCAAGGCTAGGGTTTAAATTAGGGTTCAAGAATATTAAATAGATAATTGCTGTAAAACATATGTGTGTATGTTTGTGTTCAGGTTCCAAGCCAGTACAGGCCCACAGGCCAGGCAGGATGGTCTTAAGGAGGAGGTGGACGAGGCCTGGAGGAAACTAGAGAACATCAAAGTCTGTTTCACACCTTCAACCCACACCTAACCCATCCCCTTTAAATGGAGAATTATTGAGAAAGTGAATCATGCTTTTCTGATCCGTGATCTTCTGCTTTACTTAAATATGGACTTTAGTAACTGTTAGTTGCTTTGGATGAAAGCGCTTCTTTGGGTAAAAATGAATCAAATGTATATGTACAAAAAAGTGAGAAAAAAATATTTTATGAATAAACAATCTTTAACTGTTCCTTACGGTTTTATGTCTTCACAGGACCAGTACTCAGCAGATCTCTATCACTTTAATACGAAGGAGGATGACTATGCCAACTACTTCATTCGAGTGGGTGTTTTAAACTCCCACATAGTTGGCGTCATCTGGTTTCACACGTTGTCAATGAGGACATATTTGGTCAAACATTCTGATTGTGTTTTTTCCTCAGCTGTTGGAGCTACAGGCAGAGTACCACAAACAATCCCATGAGTTCTTACAACGCACCATCACAGAGCTGAAGGAAGACCACAGTCAGAAGGGTGAGCAGGGTGTGTTTTCGCAGGGCCTGGTTGCTTTGTGTTGTGTAATGTGTATAACGTATGTGTGTCCATGTGTTCGGATAGAGCCCCAGATGAGCATGTCTAAAGGGAAGGTTTTTGGAGAGCCTCTCCTATCCCACTTGTCTATGAGTGGTAGAGAGATTGCTGCACCCATCCAGGAGTGTGTTCATATGCTGCTGCACTCTGCTATGAGAGAAGAGGTACTGACTCAGAACCACGTTCAAATGTATCACAAAGACTCCACCTTCCGTCACCCTAACATGCCTTTCTCTACCAGGGTTTGTTCCGTTTGACGGCAGCAGCCTCTGTGGTTAAGAGACTGAAGAGTAATTTGGATGGAGGAATAGTGGACCACACAGAATTCATCACAGAACCTCATGCTGTTGCAGGTCAGGCTGGGACAGAGCAGGAATGAGGAGGAGGAGTGGAGGAAGTCCAAACATAGAGAAACAGAAAATACACGTGTGCACATCCTGAGAGTGAAGGAAAGGAGAGGTGACAAAAACGATACCCTGTTCTTTATTTTAGGAGCTTTGAAGAGCTACCTCCGAGAACTGCCTGAACCCCTGATGACATTTGATCTGTACAATGATTGGTTTGAAGCTGCTGGGTGCGTAACACAATAACCACAGACGCCTGAATTCATCCGTGTTTGATTATAGACAATGTTAGTTTTTACTTTTTATTTGACTTTCACGTCAATGTTGGTGCAGCGAGAAGGAGCTGAACTTAAAGCTGGAGCAGTTGAGACTGGTGCTAAAGAAGCTTCCACCACAGAACTACCACAACCTCAGGTAGGGACCCTTCTCCTTTTTGAACTATGGACAAATGCCTGCTGGTTATTCGCTTAAAGACCAGGGGGATCGAACCTTTCAATCAGTGGCCCCTAGACTTTGGAACTTGTTGCACACTTTTAGCTCCACTGAGACTTTTACAAACCAGCTGAAAACCCTGTTGTTTAGGCAGGCCTCTAGTAAGGTGAAGGTTTTTTTGTTTATTTTTGTTTATGTTTTTATGCCTGTATTTGTAATTTTGTATTTTCTGTTGTCCCACTCCATCTCTTCTCATCTCAGGTACCTTATCCAGTTCCTGTCTCTCCTCTCTGAGCAGCAGGCTGTCAACAGAATGACTCCCAGTAACATTGCCATTGTGCTGGGGCCTAACCTGCTGTGGCCTCGTGCAGAGGGGTGAGTGGATGTTACTGGGATGTTAATGACCCTCTACAGACACACCACCACTGACACACAAACTGACAGCCTGGAGGGGTGGAAATGAATACCCCTGTAGGATAATGACACACTTAAGATACACCACTGACACTAAAACGGTAAAACTGATAACACTGAGGAGTGAGTAGTGCTCTTTCATCACACAGGATGTTCAAATAGCTGCTGAACTTTCCTTTTCCTTCATCTCTGCTGTCCCACTTCATCTTTCAGGGAGATGGATATGTTGGATATGGCGTCGGCCTCGTCTGTTCAGGTTGTCATGGTGATAGAGCCTCTAATCCAGTACTCCAGTAGCCTCTTTTCAGAAGGTACACATCCATCATCACATTGCTAAAGTGAAATGAATTACATGAACAACGGGAGTGGCCAGAACCAGTGGCCATCTTGGTTAGCACTTAGAACATGCCTACACAATAGGTGTGAAAACTGGTCTGTTTCTTTATTGATGAGTTGTATGGAAATACAATTTGTAAGTATCCTGCATTCTTTTCCAGGGGTGGACTTTGAGGTCCCAGATCTCTCAGAGAATCCAGATATGTTCAGAACCACCTCTTCATCCTCTACAGCCTCCTCCTCTTCCTCCTGTCATATCCCTTTGAATAAATCCAACAGGTTGTTAATTGCACAAATAAATAAAAAATGTCCACTACAGCAGTTCAGTCAAATAGGAAGAACCCATTGGTTGTAGCAGACAATGAGTGTTCTCTTACCCTTGATATTTTTAAGCATGGTGTAGATTTCCCTGGCTAACTTTATCCTCTTCAGCTCAACGTTCCAGGACATGCAGTTTATCATCAAGTCTTCTGGTTCTGTGGGTCGTAAAACCAGTACATGGGAGAGCCCTGAAGATCCAGCTCCATCCTCACCGCCCCTGATAGAGAACTCATCCCTGGCCTCTACGCAGGTCTTCGAGCCTTTTCCTGTTTCCCTGTTTCCAAAATCAATCCAGCCGTCCATTGGATCAGCAGGTCCAGACCCAGAGCCAGTCATCCAAATGACCCAGAAGCAGAGTTCTGATCCTGCTCAGCTGGACACCATCTCCGATGTGGCACCAATGTCCCCGAAAGTTTTGCTGAAATTCGCCTCACCTTTTAAACGTATGTTGAATTATCTGGATTTTCCTTGTTGGATATTTCTTTGTAAATTTAAATAGTTTAGTATAGTTTAAATTAAATACAATTAGTAATTACTAACACAACACACAACACAGATGAGCAGGCATGGGAAGTTTGCATTAGTAGGGCTATGACATACTTGCCCTTATTAGCATTAACAAAACCACAGTTGTTAAAAAAAAAAAAACTCTGCTGCAAATGTCCAGTGTGGTAATTTGTGAAACTTTGTGTAGCAGATCTTTGTTGCTACATGAGACCTTCTAGTGCACTAAGCCTGTTTCAGCACACAGGAAGTGATGGTCTGAGATCAGAAAGTAACTGACCTTTAATGTCACTTTTAGCTAAAAATAACCTAAGCCTTTGCACACTTAGATGCACACGTTGACATATCATAGCGTTGACTTCTGGATTATATTTCCATATGTTTGCGTGTTTTGTTTACTTTTGTATGATTGGCTGTGTCAACATGAAAGTCATCAGTCTCTCTGTTTCACAGCAAGGAGATCCTTCATTCAGAACAAAACACCAGTACATGGGAAGGAGCACGAAGTCGTGGCTTTTACAGCCAATACCAAGCCAAGAGCTCCACTGCCCCCAATGACCCAGACCCCGACAACTGCAGCACCCCGGAAAGCCCCACCCCTGACCCAGCCGCATCCCCCACTCAAGTCCCAGGCTTCAGTGCCGAAGAAGGCCCCGCTCAAAAAGCCTGGGATCAGACCTCCATCTGTTCCTCCTCCCCTGCCTCCTCTGGTGGAGAGCCAGCAGTAATGTAAGCTAATGGATATGTTGCTATCACCATCTTTAATAACGATTCTTGATTCTTAATTTGATTCTTGGCCTGTAGACATGCTTTGTAGTTTCATAGCAACAACAAGTTGTCAGTTTATGATTTATTGGCCTTTTATCATTGAGGTCCAGACGATGAGCCAATACTTTGTAAATAAAGTATCTCAGATACTACCAAAACAAATTTTTATTGAATTTTCATATTAATACTTGAATAGCATATGTATTAATTGCAGCATAAGTAATTTCCATCATGTATTTCGTTGTATTAGGGAAAAAAATCTTAAAACAATAAAAACATTCATGCTCTTGGTAGGAAACTCAGAATCAGTCTCTCAGAATGAAATAATAGACTAAAAATAGATAAACACAAGCTGCTACTTATTGTGTCAGACTGGTGTTTACAAGATGCAGAAGAAACATATAACAAACATTTGTTTTATAATGTATCAAATCTTCCTCCTCTGGGGCTTCAGGTCAGTCCGAAGGTTCAAATCTTGACATTGTTCATAGATAAAATATTTTTCGTTGTCAGTTTAAGGAGCACATGTAGCCCACACAAGATATAATATTCCGCTTTTAGTGTTTTTTAGAGCATGGTAGTTTGAGAGACTGAAGTTTGGTTGATATCCACACTTGGACGCTGTCTTAACTGCTTTACTGAGTACTGCTGCTGTATACAGACACTTACATGCTTTGACATATCATGATCTTTTTCTTGGGCATTTTCTCTACTTCATTTCATTTGCATGTATAGCTGCTTTCCTTCTCATATCAGTCTATTTTCTTTACTGTATCATTATTTTAATCATCCCTTTGGATACTTTTAACAACAGTTCACATCCATACTTTTAACCATAAAGTATGTGACTTCAGTTTTTCTATACTCACTTCAAATTATAAAATAAAACGACGTGGTTTTTTCACATACCACACATTCCAGTGACACAGGAGGGCTTTTCTTGATCAAAAAGGGATTCATCCAACATATGGAACGTCATGTTTTGTTTATAACAGATCTGAGGGTTATACTTTAATCTCCTCTTCCTCGTCTGTATAGCTGTTGGATGAGGGTTTCATCCTGAGATGGTTGGTTAGTATTTTTTCTACCACATTCATATTTGGCAGCTGTCCCTTTAGGAGCTCTGTAAGCTCATAATGTGGTGTCAGTACATCTCTAACCCTCTGGAACCCCCCACTCTGGAACCCCCCACTCTGGAACCCCCCACTCTGGAACCCCCCACTCTGGAACCCCCCACTCTGGAACCCCCCACTCTCCACCCCCAGCTTCTCTCTGGCTGGATCCCCTGGCTGATCATTCACTGATGCTTTCCTCCTGGCCTCTGCTTCTTTATCCTCTGCTGTCCATTCTAGTCCATATGGACTCTTCCTGCTGCCACAGTCATCCCTCAGGAGTGAATCCACCAATGAGATGGTTGTCATGGAGTCCATCTCTGAGCCCCCATAGGCCAGGCTAGGCTCCAGCTCCTCCCCCTCCCAGGTGTAGCTGTGCCCCAGATGGATCTTGGGGCTGTCAATCAAGCCAAAGACCTCGCTCATGAGGGATGGCCCAAGGTCGAACGTGAAGGAGGTGAGTGAGGTGAGTGAGGTCAGGGAAGCAGGTCGGTTCAGGTCAGGGTCTAGTGTTAAGACAGAGCTCTCTGACGGGATGTTATCTGTGGTATCAGGAAGTGTGACACCGTGGACATCTGGAGAACAGGAAGTAGAACATGAGGACTGCTGCCGTTCTGACCGGGAAAGGCGGGGTAGAGTGACAAAGCCTGACTCCAGACCTAAGGAGAGGAGAACGGGAATGATTCAATTCCACACACAAAGTAACATGGAAACTAACACAGGATTATCATATCAGGGGAATACGTTCTTGTTAAATGTATATTAATCATCATCGGGAAAAAACTTTAAATACACAGTTCGCTGTCCTGGTATGAGTTTAAAAAAAGTTCAGCACAGATAATTTCCCATATAAATAGGTACCATTAGTTTGACCCATCAAGACCTACAGGGGGCAGTAAACACTAAGCTACAGGGGGCAGTAAACACTAAGCTACAGGGGGCAGTAAACACTAAGCTATCCAGGAGACCCGTCAGTGTGTTGTGCTGCCAGGGTGCTGACTATCAGCCCAGCAGCTGTATGTGTGAACTATGTACCCCCTTCCAGGCCCATCTCCCAAGCCAAGCACTTACATATCACACAGTCACACACCTCTGCTCTCGTGACCTGGGACAGAGTCACACAAACACTAATACACAACTTCACAGCAGGACAGGGAGACATAGACAAACTATCCTACAAGCCCTCAAAAGCAGACCTACACTGCCTGCAGCTCCTCCTTATCGCTGAAGACTTGACAGATTGTTAGGAGTGTTGTATGTGAGCCAAGGTGATTTATGAGCTGGAGGGAGAGACATCTGTCAAGGGTTCTCTGTCGGTTGGACTGTGTTTTTACAGCATGTCATACAGCTGCTACTGTTCTGCTTCTTCTGTACGACATCTGAGAAGGGTCAACCCTAACCCTAACCTTACTCTGTAAGTATATCGTTGCGATGAGGAGAGGTTTCTCTGTATGTGTGTTTTTACTTTAAGTATACATATGTGAACCACATACTCAAGCTTTTGCCCAGTGTGTTTATTGTCTCATAATAGATTTCTCTTACCATAGGAGAATTCTGTCTCATCTTGTGTCTTTGCAGGGGTAGAGAAGAGTGTTTTGGTTGGTGATCCCCCGTTCGACAGCTCCACATCCAAGCGGGGGAGGGAGATGGCATTCTTGATGATGGGAGAAATTGGGGGAGGTGGGGGGGAAAGATCCTTAGAATCCCCCCGTGGCCTATCGGGGGTCTTCCTAACGTGTCGAAGGGTCCTGGAAAAGAACGCCCCGATTTTATTGTCGGGTGATGTCATGGAATCTGTGTCTCCATTTCCATTGGCTGTTCCACCGTGGTTGCTTAGAAAGGAGGTGTCTCCAAACACGTCCCCGCCCCGGCCGACATGCATGGTGTGACGGAAGTCCCCGAGCGGAGGGCTGATCATGTCCGGGGTCAGGTCACCTTTGAAGCGTCGTTTCCCCTGAGACTGGGAAACCAGGTCCTTCAGACCAGAGAGCTTTCCTCCCAGATTCATAGTGGAGCTTACAGGGACAATGGACAAACTATTTCGACACAGTCGTTGAAATGTATTTTGAAGAAATATAATTAATAGAGTAGAATGTCACAAAATTCAGAGTTGTTCCTAAAACAAAGGCAGTCTTAAGTTTGTTCATGAGTTCCAGAAAGCTTCTTGTCTCTAGACCTCTAGCCTTTGATAAACATGTATTAACGTAGCGTCATGTGCAGGCAGGTCCAGTCCTATTGAGGTCTTGTTTGTTGTTATCCATATCCAGCTTGATTGGGTCCAGACAAATACAGGAAAAAAATATGCAGCAGTTCCTGGAAGAAACCAATCAGTAAGAATGGGGTCAGAAGGAGAGGTAGAGAGTGTTGACTAGATCAGTGGTCCCCAACCCTGTTTCTCAGGGCCCACTGTCCTGCATTTTTTGATGTTTCCCTGATCCAACACACCTGATTCAAATGAATGGGTCGTTGTCTAGCTCAGAAGAATCCTGGTAACGAACCAGCAATAGAGTCAGGTGTGTGGGAAGGAGGGAAACATCTAAAACATGCAGAACACAGGGTCCTGAGGACCAGGGTTGGGGACCACTGGACTAGATGCTTTCTTTGTGAGTTTATTAACGTCAGCTCAGAAATTAGACCAGCTCCAGCTGCTAACATGTCTGGTTAAACCTTGGAAACCTTGATCACTACAAAAGAAGGAGTTTTAAAATCTGAACTGGCTGAACTCTGTTGGCTAGAAAGTGTTGCTGTCTGATATATTTAAGATCTGACAGGTAGCCTGGTGGGCTCCATTTGGATTATGTGACATATACACAACATTCAGTTATAAAGTAACTAAATCCTTCTTTTTCCAATAGACTTTAGTTGGTTTACAGAATTCCGCGTCCCAAAGTCCAGTGTCCTGGAACCATGTAAATATAGATCACAATGTCTGTCCTGTCTTTGCCTGCTCTGGACTGGAGCCTGGCAAAAGCTCCAGTCTGCTTTCTGTCTCAGAAACAGAACTGTTCCTGAGGACGGCTCAGGGTCAGGACTAACCCCAGGGTCAGGACTAACCCCAGGGTCAGGACTAACCCCAGGATCAGGACTAACCCCAGAGTCAGGACTAACCTCAGAGTCAGGACTAACCCCAGGGTCAGGACTAACCCCAGGGTCAGGACTAACCCCAGGGTCAGGACTAACCCCAGGGTCAGGACTAACCCCAGAGTCAGGACTAACCTCAGAGTCAGGACTAACCCCAGAGTCAGGACTAACCCCAGGGTCAGGACTAACCCCAGGGTCAGGACTAACCCCAGAGTCAGGACTAACCTCAGGGTCAGGACTAACCTCAGGGTCAGGACTAACCCCAGGGTCAAGACTAACCTCAGGGTCAGGACTAACCCCAGGCTTTGTCCTGTCAGTCTGGCCTTGTGTCCTGTCTAAACAAAAGAGCATTATCAGCCCTATTAGCTGGGAAAGTACCTATTATTACAATCTGGTCTGACCAGCAGTAGTTTATTAACCAAATATGTTCAGGAGGATAAAACACAGCATTTAGTCAAAACAGAGATACCCAGATAAGGAAATCACTTAGCTAGCTTGCAGTCTCCCAGTGAGTGAGTCAGCAACAAAAAATATATACTTTCTGTATTATTGTTTGCCAGAAGAGTAATGGGTTCCCTATATTTAAACGTTATGATATAATTGTGTCCTGACAGGTTCCTGTGGCTGTGTGGACAACCCCTCCACCTCCTACACACGGTCAGCTTGCTTCACAAAGGGCTGCTCTGGCAGAGCTCTGGACCAGGGTCTGACCACAGTCTCAGACTCTCTCTCTGACCACAGTCTCAGACTCTCTCTCTGACCACAGTCTCAGACCCTCTCTCTGACCACAGTCTCAGACTCTCTCTCTGACCACAGTCTCAGACTCTCTCTCTGACCACAGTCTCAGACGCTCTCTCTGACCACAGTCTCAGACTCTCTCTCTGACCACAGTCTCAGACTCTCTCTCTGACCACAGTCTCAGACTCTCTCTCTGACCACAGTCTCAGACTCTCTCTCTGACCACAGTCTCAGACTCTCTCTCTGACCACAGTCTCAGACTCTCTCTCTGACCACAGTCTCAGACTCTCTCTCTGACCACAGTCCCAGACTCTCTCTCTGACCACAGTCTCAGACTCTCTCTCTGACCACAGTCTCAGACTCTCTCTCTGACCACAGTCTCAGACTCTCTCTCTGACCACAGTCCCAGACTCTCTCTCTGACCACAGTCTCAGACTCTCTCTCTGACCACAGTCTCAGACTCTCTCTCTGACCACAGTCACAGACTCTCTCTCTGACCACAGTCCCAGACTCTCTCTCTGACCACAGTCCCAGACTCTCTCTCTGACCACAGTCCCAGACTCTCTCTCTGACCACAGTCTCAGACTCTCTCTCTGACCACAGTCACAGACTCTCTCTCCTTAACTTCTGACTTTCAGTGGGCAGGAAAACATCCCACCAGTGAGGGCTTGACGAGGAGCGGCAGACAGACTTGGAGGTGTAACACTGAAGCTGAGAGGGTCCAAACTTCCTGTATAACATTTTCCAGCTGGAAGGGAAAGAAAGCAAGAAAAACTGATCTAGGTAAGAAGAATAGTGTTTGTGAATTAAGGATACAAACTAGGTCTTTTCAAGCTCACTACCTCATATAAAACCTTCAACTTGAATAAAGTTCCCGATTGGACAACCATGTATGTCTGGGGAGCTCAGACCCATCCTGGTGTGCTAACAGAAGGGTGGGAGATCTGTGCCTTTTTAATCCTGATCCAAACACAGAACCTTTGGCCCACGCTCAGCATGGTTCCGGCCATAGAGAGAAAGAGGGATGTGCCTATAGCTACAGGTCTTCAGTTCTTTCAACCCAGCCTGGTGTTTAGATTTACCCAAATATGTAGTATGGAGCTTTCTGGTTTCTCACTCTCTTCGCTGTTCTCATCCTCTAGTTCTCTCCTCTACCTGGATTGTTGTTTTTAGATACATTAATCCAGGTATTTACATTTATTAAAGCTTTTACTTTTATCCACAGCGACTTACAAGAGAGAGCATTACAAAAGAGCATTGGTCACTGGGCATAGCAACGTGATAGACCCCAAACATAGCAGGTTTATAGATTCTGAAACATACATTGTGAGAACCAATAAGTGGCAAGAGAAGAGCTATATGATCTTTTAGCCGAACAAATTACAAATTTGTGGGACGCGAACAATAAAGCAACAGTAGCGAGTTTCTGCACGGAGATTAATAAGTAATTCTGAACAACAATAACAGATGATATTTCTAAGTGCCTTAAAATTTCTAAGTGCCATTAAATTATTTGATAGACTGATCCCCCAGATTGAGCAGAGACGACTCAAATTAAAGTAATATGTTTATAACATTAATTTAGCGTCTGACTCCTTGGAAGGAAAGAAGTGTGTTGCCCCTACGGAGGGGGATGATCATGGCCAGGATTATCCCTTAATCTAGCCTCTTTTCTTCCCCTGATGAGCTATCTCCTCCTGGGGCTGATCTGATTCAGATCCCCTGGTTTACAGGTTATCTGGGCTGGAGGAGCAGAAGCTTTCTGTCTGCCGGTGGAAAGAAAGGTGGTAGAGAGTCAGGGAAGAGAGAGGCATCGTAAAACACACAACGAGATGGGAGAGACAAAGGGGATGGGGATGAAGGCGGTGTGTGAGAGGGAGTTAGGTAGAGGGTGGAGAAAGAAGGAAGGAGATAGATTGTGAGGAGTCATGGGGTTTACATTGACCCCTGTTTGCACCATGTGTCTGTGTGTCAGTAAAGGTTCTGGAGAGCAGACAAACCTCCATCTAATGGGAGCTGTGTGAGTTGTTTGATCTTTTCCATCTCGGCTTCCGTCTTTGTAGTGCAACATACCCTTTTGTTTAACTGTAAACTATGCAGTTGGACCAACTAAACTGCTAGCATCAACTCAACATTGGGTCCTCAATCATTTCTCCTGTAACCTTTTGATGCCAGAATGTACTTTGTTTGGTAAATAATCAGCTGTTCATTTAGTACAATTTGCCTCCTCTCTCCTCTCTATACTAACCTTAAACTGTCTCCCATCCCACACTCACTAACCCAGCTAACCAGGTGAGCAAACATACAAGATAAGACACAGTTTTTCACTGACCCTGTGACTTTCATTCTAACTTCCCCCTCAGTGTTCTACTTGAATCTAAGGAAAACAAACTCCAAAAACCGTATTTTTTCTCTCAAACATCTATTTGCAACTTATTTTGCCCTTCTTTCTCCCTCCATTCATTTGTTTCTCCTATTACTGAGAACACCCTTTGAGGGGGTTGAGAAAGGTTCTAGTTGCGACCATTTGGATATGACAGCCTGATGAAGCAGGTAGTTTCTCTACTGAACTTCATGTGTGGCAGGATCCCACCCCCCACATTCTGGTCTTCCACCCACACCTTCATCTCCACCGACACTCTCTCTCTGTCACTCACACACACACACACACTACAAATTCAGAAGGCCCCTGTCAGGTGTAAAGAAAAACAGTCAGAATGAAAGTTCACACCTATGAGATGACCTCCTGTTTACGTCAAAGATGACAAAAGGGCTGGAGGTCACCCAGGAGGAATGTTGGGAGCAGGTAACATAGCAAAGCTTAGCTCCCATTGGATGAATCTTTTATGTCGTGTCCTTACTGTTCTCTGCATGTTGGCATCACCCACTTTGTACTTCAGTACTGTTGAAATACAGTGGGCCTTTTCAGTAGTTGATTCAACGTTTTATTTCTATCATCAGGATATCTTGTGATGAATGGAATTGCAATGACTGATGGATAGAAACGTTTTAATGTGGCACCACAACCATCCTTGATTCTAGACAACATAGTCAAGTTTGTTTTGGTAATAATACTGTACTGTGCCAATCAAATTTGCAGGTGTTGTATTACGAAACAAATGAGTAGAAGAAATACAGAGAGCAATCGATGAAGCTTGTAAACACATATCTGTTAGTATTATAGACTATTGTTATCCATTTGACTGAATCAATAGGATGTGTGGCAGATTCAGGCCTACAGAGCACAGTACTGTGAAGTAACAGGTTATCACATAGCAAGCTTCTCTAACCCTCATTGATCAGTCTGGAGTTCTCCATATGAGTTCTGATAATGAGTTAGGGTTAGGGCAGGGGCGTCGTTAGCCCTGTTTAAAATGTTCTTCAGCCCCCCTAAATAATTATCGGGATTATTATCTGCCCGCCGAAGAAATACGATCATTAATAACAATATTTATTTTCGAAAAATTACCGGATGCTCTCGGTTAAATGCTCTCGGACACTACACGGACACTGCAAGTATCCCCCCCCCCCCCCCCCCCCCCCCCCGACATAAAATGCCAGGGGCTAAACCCCCCCTTTCTTTCAATCCTACTCCTAGCAACGTTCCTGGGTTAGGGTAACTGTCATACCAGTATAAGGGCAAAAAACCCTAAAAAAAATCTATTAAAACAACGAATCTGCTCTTTATAACAACTATTTCTCACTATGTAGCTTGTTACATCGAATAGATAATTATTGTAGTCTACATAACTGACTGGTTCCGTTCAAACTACTAGGATGAGACAGTCAAGGGAGCCAAAAATATCAGTTCAGGACAAGAAGCCAACAGATTCAAATGTTACACTTCTGTAGGACTTTCACAAGGTGTTCCTCAACACATATGACCGGTCACATAGCCATCAGAATCTCATGCATGACTGTGACTGAAAGGCATACTGACTCTTTAGAATAACCAGTATGCAAAAGTTAGTAAGCCTAGAAATATTTCAACCCTAACTACAACTCAAAATGTTATGTCAGATGTTCATTGACTTGACTACATTAAAAGCCTCCTCAAAACGTAATTACGAAAATGCGACTTATTTCGTCAACATAATAATAAAGAAAACGAAAACTTACATCGTTAGTGGACATTAAAAGCTCAAATTCTGATTAAAATCCTTTCTGCACAGAAAAATATATTTGGATTGTTCTGCTCTGCTGGTCTGAACTGAAACACTGAAACAGTTTGAGGGACAGAAACACTAATGGGAGGAGGGACAAAGAATAACCCAGTGGTTCTTAACCTAGAGGTACTGAATCCCGTAGACGTAAATATATTTATAATATCTATAACCCCACCACTTACATGTGCTGATTCACCAAATTCTGAAAGTGGACAAATAAAATAGGATTTTTTCCTAATTCAAAACTATATATTTTACTGGTGCACAAAATGAACCGAGCATCAACATTACTGTGTTCAAAGAACAAATTCATGAAGACATGATCTTCACGCAACAACAAAAGACTTAATAATGAACATTTACTGCAAATCAGGGTGACTTCTGTTGCCTTTCAGAGAGCAGTTTAGAAATGTCACTTTCATGTCATTTTCGCACCAAAGTCTGTTCTTTTTGTTCGTTTTCACCAAACGTTAAAATGGTACAGAAGTAGGGGAGACCGGGGATGAAAGTAACACTTTATTTGAGCGTCTGTAACTCAGTAGTTGCTTGTGCTGGGTCTCTCAAACTTTGATACATACTACCCATAACTGTTTTCTACTAATAAAACTCACTTTGACATCTTTTAAACAATCACAGATGATGTGAGTTAGTGTAAAATACAAAGAGTTCTGTTGTTACAATCTACCCCACAACTGGGGTGAGATGTAACACCAGCTGGGGATGGATGTAACAATGAGAGGTAATTTGCTTAAATGAGATCCACACTATAAAATGTACACTTAAATTCTCCTGTGCCAACTGGTATGCAAACTTCCTGACCTAAAAGCAAGCGATCAGTAAACATGTTATCCCCATGAATGATGTATGACACCTTGGGGCAACAAGTAAGCCACAACAATTGTTTTGGATAGCTGTAAATAAATTATCTACCGCTTAATAATAGGCATAATAATTATCGAGATAATTTGTTACTTTTTATTATGCCTATCTAATTATGACCTCTTAGATGTACATTTATTCATTTAGCAGACGCTTTTATCCAAAGCGATTTACATGAGAGAGCTTTTACAAAGAGCATCAGTCATTGAGCATAGCAACGTGATAGACCCCGAACACAGTCGTTTTTTTACATCGTGAATCATACATCATGAGAACCAATAAGTGCCAAGAGAAGAACAATAAATGCATAACACAGCGATTGTGAACATAAAGCAAGAGATACAACAAACAACACTGGCAAGTCACCATATGGGGACAAACAGATTGTTCTAAAGCACATTAGATTATGTGAAGTGCCATACTATTCCTAAATGCCATTAAATTATTTAAATAGGTGAGGGGTTAACCCACAGAACAGATCAGCTGCTTCTGTTAAATACTCTGTCAAGAGTTCCTCCTGTTACAACTATCCAGCCATTACATAGCTAACTGTTTAAGGTATGTGGGTTTGAAGTTAGCATGAAAACTGAGCATCAAATTAAACTAGAGAAACGGTTACTTTAGGTGATTTACAGTAGATTGCAATTTTGCATCTACAATAAAATTATCACTAGACAAAAAACAATTTGGATTGAAAAAAAATACTTTCTTACCTGAAAATCAGTTTTTTGGTTGTAAAAGTCACAGTGTTGCTAACAGAGACATGCCACTTTTCATGTGAGCTTGAAATGGAAATGAGAGTCTACGACATTGATGACATCACTGTAGCTCTTTTCTAATTGGCCAAACTGACAGTGTTACAACTAACCCCGTGTTACAACTAACCCCGTGTTACAACTAACCCCGTGTTACAACACTCCCTGGTCTCCCCTACCTCGAATTCAGAGCCGATTTCTTTACACAGCTCACTGAAGATGCACTAGTTCACTACCATCTTTCAAGTCTTCCAGTTTTTGAGGCTGTCTGCCTGTCAGAACACAATGATGTGGTGCATCTAACCCTAACCACCAGAACCAGACTTTCATCCCAGCATGACTGGAGCTTCGTCCGAACAAACTGCAGAAACCACGAAAGATAGTTGTCTTTGAAGAAGTCATCCACAAGTTTCTTTACATCGGCTGTCTTAGCTGTTGTTGTAAGAGGCTTTAAAAATAAATCTTCCTTTATCACGTCGTCTTTCACATAGCGCCAAACCCCTGAGACTGACTCACCGAACCCCAGAGACTGACTCACTGAACCCCTGAGACTGACTCACCGAACCCCAGAGACTGACTCACTGAACCCCTGAGACTGACTCACTGAACCCCTGAGACTGACTCACTGAACCACTGAGACTGACTTACCAAACCCTTGGGGTTAAATCCAGGTTAAGAACCACTGGAATAACCAAGTCAAGAATAGTGGGCAGGAGCAAAGGGGAGTTGGCACCTTACAGGATTCACTTATGCTTTAGCCAAATAACTTTGCCATTTAAAATTGCAGTCTGATAAACCTACCTGTGGAGTTCTAATAATTTTACACAAAAGTTAATTGGTATCACGATGAATATGTAACCACACCAATTGTATTTATTGAGCAGCTATAAGGTTTGTGTGTGATATATTAATTTAGCTTCAACACATACCAGCCAACCACCATTAGACAACAGAAATCCAGTTGTCACCACATGTTCTATGTGAACAATTTCCCATGCTGGCCTCACCTACAGGAAACAGTCTTATCAACAGGAACACAGAAACATCCTCAGCCTGCCTCAAAGACTGATGTTTCACTAAGTAATTAACCCTCCCAGGTGGCCAACATGAACCATAGACAATGATCAACCACAACCATCTAACTCTTCCCCAAACCACACCAGTATCAAAGTGTAAATGCTGCACCATCCCAATGCACACGCACACTTTGATAAACTGCTTCTTTTAGCCAACACCATTCCTCTTCTGCTAAGAACAGATGTCCGTTTTTCTGTCCACCTCGTTAGTCAGATATTAATATGAGACAATCTGATGGCAAATCAGCCTAGAGTCTCGACTAATATGACAGAACTTGTTGGGTTATGTTTCCATTTTAGGAAACTGGATGACATACAGGATAGAATGAGAGATATCAAGTGAGAATTAAAGAGACAGAGAGTGAGAGAAAGCGAGAGCAAGAGAAGGAAAGAGGATTCTCTGAAGGTATGTCTGTATAGATTGTTGTCATAGCTGCTGTCTTCTGCTGCCACTGCCCGGCCTGGTGAGTCTAAATCCTGAGACAAAGCTAGCTAGGTCCCTGTGGACACCACTGCCCAGACATGATGTCCAGCCCAGACATGATGTCCAGCCCAGACATGATGTCCAGCCCAGACATGATGTCCAGCCCAGACATGGAACATTTCTTTTCTTCATATTTCATGTTGAGTTAAGGTCCTTTTTTGGTGCTCCGACTGGCCATATGGGAGTGGATACCTGATCATGAAACACTTAACAAACATCCCTTCACATAACAAAGGGATGAGCCCCCTTGTCTGTTTCAACTTCAGATCGCATCAAGTTCACTGCTTATGGTAGAATGCTTCTCTTCTCTAGACTTTTCATATGACATCTTAGTCTTCTGGTTTGTTTTCTCTTTTTCTCTCAGTCTTTCTCTTCATCCCTCTTTTCTGCTTCTCCATTTATTCCCTAAATAAACAGTCTGTGTTCTGAGGCATGCCAGCTATTTATCATTAGAAGTCCTCTAAGGTTGGACACTGTTCAGATATGGGTCCCAAAAGGGAGGCAAGATAACATTTTTTGTCTGCACTCCATCTTTTACTCTACCATTTGTCTGACTGTATGTGGCTTTGACTGAATTTCCTAATTTATCTCTCTCTTTCTTTCTCTATATGCATTTAGATTTCTCTAATGTGTCTTAGATGAGTCAGAAGTCTTGTCACATATAGTTTTGTGTATAGTGTAAATATTTTGACACTATATTTGACCAGTTGTCCCTTCCACACTACATCAGCTTCACAGTCCTAATCTCCCTCTGCACATCAATTCCTCATCAGTCTTTGTGACTGGCCTGAATTTTTAGCATCTCATTAACATCTGCTCCATTCTCTAGGAAAAATCCTTCTCTCTCTCTCTTTCTCTCTTTCTGTGTGTGTGTCTGTCTCTTTCTCTGTCTCACATAAGAAAACATGCTCCCAATAATACATTTTGCTCATCAAGTGTATATTTAGAGTGTAAGTGTGTGTCCAGCTTGCAATGTACAAACATTGAAATCACTGTCAAACTCTCTGCCAGACAATTTCAGGTCCCTGCTTGGCTGAGATCCAGATGTGAGCCTAGCTAACACTGTAGAGCAGCGCGTCTTTAAATGTCTGTATGTTTACGTCTGCCTGTGTGTCTGTTTCTCTGTCTGCCTGTTCTCTCCCACCATATTTCTTTCTATCCTTCCTTCGCTCAGTTTTCCTCTCTGTGCAGCCAGCCTCTTCTTGTGTTCCTCTCTGTGCAGCCAGCCTCTTCTTGTGTTCCTCTCTGTGCAGCCAGCCTCTTCTTGTGTTCCTCTCTGTGCAGCCAGCCTCTTCTTGTGTTCCTCTCTGTGCAGCCAGCCTCTTCTTGTGTTCCTCTCTGTGCAGCCAGCCTCTTCTTGTGTTCCTCTCTGTGCAGCCAGCCTCTTCTTGTTTTCTGGTCCATCAGGACAGTGTGTGTTGTCTGATCGGCTGGTGACAACATCACCCTCCTCCATGGGAAATTACCAACAAGTCCTTGTCATCTTGGCCCAGTGAAATACAGGCACACACACACATTGTGTGTTTAGACTAGGCCACCAATGCTATGTGGAGATAAAAATCACTGTTTGGCTTTCTGAACATGATGAAGCGGTAATTACTCAGTAACCAAGTCGAGACATTTTGAAAAGGGAAAGAAGGAGGCTGTGTGCTAGTACTAAGCTTTCTTCTGTGGACTGACTACTTTTTTTTATTTTAAGTTATGTTTCCCTGTGTGTGATTCGGACACCCGCCCCCCTCCTTCCTTGACTTTCCTCTGGCACAAAAGGGTGTTTTCAGACATAGGACAGTTTTGGTCTGGTCTTTTAACTGTTATGGTCCTGCCAGTAAAATGGTGCTGGTCCTGGTGTGTTTCGACCTAGTGTTCGAAAAGGACAACTCACATTACAGAGTTTTATGACTAGACTATAGAGGAAGGAAAACATGAAAGGTGAGGAGAGGAAGTCAAGGAGAAGTGAACTACGCAAAAATGGTAATAATATATAGAGATGAAAGGAGAAGGATGTGGGTGTTCCAAGCTAAAGGAACAGGACTTTCTAGGAAATACCTTCCACCTGAACAGTAATACCCTTCAGACATACTAAAGCCATTTCCATCAAGATTAAGTTTGGGGATTTAGAATCCCAACAGTGCCAAGAACTAATTTCTAGATGTTTAGCTACAGTTATTCCAAACTGAATCCAAGGGCTCTCTCACAAATGTAACCTTTGATTTAATAGCAAGGTCAAGCAGACCAACTTTGTGTCGGCCACCACATCATAGGTGTACTAAACTGAAATAATGCTTCTCACATCCATTAAAAACTCACTGCAACACTTAATTTGGGGTAGTAACAGGTCATGTTTTATCGTTTCCCCAGTCACAGGGCTTTTTTGCCTTAGTCCTCTACGGTTGCTAAGAGCTGCTGTTCAGAGGCCCAGACTAACATGACTACATGACTACAGCAGCTACTTTGTTGGTTGGAAGACTGGTGTAAGGCTGTCTAGACTGTCCTGGACACAGGTGCAGAGTGTAAGATATACACTGCAGAGTCTTTTGAGAAGAAGGAGAGGATCCTAAATGTCTTGGTTTCATGAAGTCTGACCACGGCACAGAGTTCTACGTTAACTAGCAGCATAAAAGAGTGGGAGCTATGGAGAGAGACAAAGAGTGAGATACATCATAGCATTCAGAGACCTCAAAACCAGTCAGGCAGGTAGTCTATCAGTCTGTAAGTCTGTAATGCAGCTTGCAGCTAACCCAGACAATCAGTTAGTCAGCCAGCTAAATAACCATCCAGTGAATGATCCAGCCTGTCATTTTCAGGTCCATTTTCCCTCTAGTCTGTAGCAGGAGCAGCAGTTGGAGGAACACAGGGAGCCGCTGAGGGCGGAGGTGAAGCCATCGGTATTTGTTTGGACTTGTTCTTATTTCCGTGAATTCTGACCCATCAGGAAGCGTGACTGGGAGTGAAGACAATAGGCTATTGTGAGGTTCAGCTTTATGTGCATGTTAGCCTCAAACAGGAAAATGTAGTGAAAAACACATAAACACAAAACCACACGCACACGCAAATGTGAAACCCAAAATAGCAATGCTATTGCGCACCTCACTGTCTCCAAATCGACTTGACCTTGCTTCCAACAGGTATGTTTCTCACTTTAACAGCTTTATAATGCCCTGGATCCCACAGTATTGAAGCCTGACCCTGTACTGTCCCAGTGAAGGTGTTGGTTCTGAGGCTTAGCTCAGGGCCCCTTGCTCTGGGCCCCCTGCTCTGGGCCCCCTGCTCTGGGCCCCCAGCTCAGGGCCCCTTGCTCTGGGCCCCCTGCTCAGGGCCCCCTGCTCAGGGATCTGAGCCCCCTCCATTGAAGCCAGTATCTGGAGGAGGGATAACACAGTTTACTTTGTGTGAGCCATTTGTGGTGTGGGTCTCAGGCCCTTGGATGATTGGGTCAGGAGTGTGTGCTTGTTTTGGGAGTAATGTGTGTGTGACCTTTGATCTGTGTGTGAGGACCGCTGACCTGAGAGTGTGAGCTGGTGTGCAGCCTCCTCTCAGTCTACAATTACTCACAAACACACTTTCAGAGTTACACATACACACAGATACACCACCCTCCATGTGAACAGCAAACACATACACTACCAACCTCCCCATAAATGGTCCCACCTCACAACATAACACAACTGTGTCCCTCTGTTTGTGATGAAGACAGCTGTGTGTGTTTGTTTTCACAGTCTAATTAGTAGTTAAGGTGTGGCAGAAAGTGATATCTTAATGACACTGTGTGTGGGGTTTGGGTTAACTTACCCTATATATAACCCTATATAGGGTTACCTGCCCTAACCCTAAAACTGAAGTTGAACGTGTTGAATTCATGTAAATTAATGTTCACCGTACGTTACACTTCTCTTTTATTGCTGAAACCTAGACTTCTGGACTACAGTTGATTTATATTTATTCATTTAGCAGACACTTTAGGGTTAGACCCTAGTAACCCTAACCAGATTTGTATCCAGATTAAATCCATCCAGATTCACTGTAAAAGTTTAGGTTCTTATCAGATATTTTAATCATATGAAATAATGAGTTGTGAAATGGTCACTGTGCTGTTCATTTTCGCTGTGTTGAACGCTGATAAAAACCGAAGTTCTACGTCTTATTGATGAAAATGTAAATACCACCTGCGGTGCTCTCAATACGCCACCAAATGGGGCTGATAAACCCAGTTTACAATCTTCGCTTCCGGTCCACAGTTTCGGCTTCCGGTCTAGATTTAAAGCTTCCGGACTTCAGTTCCTGTTTTCGGACTACAGTTATGGCTTCTGGACTACAGTTACAGCTTCCGGAGTACAGTTTGGACTACAGTTTCTGGTTCCGAACCATAAAACTTGCTTCCGGTTTACAGTTCCTGGTTCTGGACTACAAATCTTGCTTCTGGACTACAGTTCGTTACCTGCAGTTTTCTCAATACGCCACCAGATGACAGTGATAAACCTACTGTTTCGACAGTCATTCCAGATTTAAAATAAAACTGTAGTTTTTTTCAGATGTTAACGTTTAGGTTACGTTAACGTTTAAGATAGACAGCTACTTTAGTATTTTAAAATAACGTTTTGTAACAATGTTCACCGTACGCTACACTTATTTCGCTGTTATGACAATGTTCACCCTGCTTTACGCTGCTCATTTTTGCTGTGTTCAACACTTTGCTAAAACCTAGACTTCCAGACTACAGCCTCCCAAATCTATCCAGATTTACTCAGATATTTTAATCATATAAATTAATTAGTTGTGAAATGATCCCCGTGCTGCTTATGTTCGCTATTGAACATTAATAAAGTTCTATGTGTTATTCATGGGTTTCATTGGGTATAAATACCACCAGCAGTTCTGACAATACGCCACTAGGTGGCGATGATGAAGCGCGGCTCTATGGGTTGGGGTTTTAAAGGCTAATGTTTCTACAGTCTATCCAGATTTATTATAAAAGTTTCTTGCGAGGCTGACATTTTCTAAATACTTTAAACCTGTTAAATATTTCCTCAGAATGCAATGTAGAGCAAGAATGTTGGTTTGCGTTACTATCTGGTTTGAATGACAAGTTTTAAAGATTTTGTGTTGAGAAGAACATCTGTTATTTAAAAAAAATCACCGAAATTAATCTAAAATAATCTAACTAATACAGTAATGTAAATAATAATTGTCAACATTTTGTAAGCGAATTATTTAATATCGGAACTAGGTGTGAGCAGCATGTTTCCGGAGGACCAGTCTTGCGCTGCACCTGACAGATGAGACGAAAGATTGGCTTCCTTGTAAGATTATAGCGACTTTTATTGATCCATTTGTAAGTCTAATGTTAATATACAAGGTGATTTGATAAACAAGCAGTCAAATATAATTTCGTGTTTAATAAAGGTTTATCTTGTTTGTCAGGTGAACTAGTTATCGTAGCTATTTAACTACCAGCTGTTAAGTGTAACTGCAAGTTGTTCCAGTCCATATGTGCATGTTTAAATCCAGTATAAATATTTGACTTGTTAGTTAGTTACCGGCTGAACAAAGTGAAACCCTGTCATGGACGAGGAGCCAGAGAGAGTTAAGCACTGGGAGGGAGGATACGAGCGGACATGGTGAGCCTCAGTTTACTGGGACTCATGTCTCCATCACTGTGCTGAACCATCAGCTTGTTGTTGGCCCACTGACATCATCAGTCTGTTGTTCTGTCTCACCCACAGGGAAGTGATCAAGGAGGATGAGTCTGGGTCTCTCAAAGACACAGTAGAAGACATCCTCTTCCAGGCCAAAAGGAAAAGGTGTGTTTGTTGGAGGAGAGGTTCCTCTCTTATTGTTTGATGTTGTTGCACAGTGTTGACAGCTGAGATGTGTGAACTGAGCCTAGATGAAACCACCTTGATTCTAACTACAAGTTACAACTGTCCACTTCTGATGTGGCTTCTTCTGCTGTACCGTCTACATGCACTATTTGTATGTCACTTTGGATATGGCTATATTTTCAAAATAAGTCAGGCGATTCCTAACTGTCTCTATCTTTGATTAATTAGTTATTAGTGTGCCCCGTTGATCTTTTAAAACAGTCTGCTTGTACTTAAAAATACAGCGCATACTGAGTCCTTGGAAAATGCTTTAAGTTTTTGTTGTATCGTATAATGAGCAGGTTTGAGCTTTCAGTTACAAAATCCTTTTGTTCACAGCGCTCACAATCAACTAAATGCTAGACCTGCCTAACAAAGACAGAAACCTGAGTATCTTTTAGGAAGAATGAATGTTCCTCTTTGTCTTTATACCGTCACTCAGTTGATTTACCTGACTGGATGGGAGTATGTTTCTTTGGAAGACCCTTCTCAGGAGGAGGGGGTCCGCTCAGGATGCAGGACTTGTGAGCTCTACTGCAGGGTTGGTATTGACTTCCATCTTCAGATTCACACCGATGGTAGAGTCAACTGCAGTCATGAACCCAGTCAGTTAAGTAAGTTTCATTCATTTATTACATGCATCCAACAGGTTATTGAACTCCACCCCACTCCTCCCCTCCTCTCCTCCACTCCTCCCCTTCACTCCTCCCCTCCTCTCCTCCACTCCTCTCCTCCTCTCCTCCACTCCTCCCCTTCACTCCTCCTCTCCTCCACTCCTCCCCTCCTCTCCTCCACTCCTCCCCTTCACTCCTCCTCTCCTCCACTCCTCTCCTCCACTCCTCCCCTTCTCTCCTCCACTCCCCTCCTCTCCTCCACTCCTCCCCTCCTCTCCTCCACTCCTCCTCTCCTCCACTCCTCCACTCCTCCCCTCCTCTCCTCCACTCCTCCGCTCCTCCGCTCCTCCCCTCCCCTTTACTCCTCTCCTCCCTCACTCTCTACTTTCAGTGCTTTCAGACTTAGAAACGAGTACATGAAAAAAGGAGACCCCATCCTTCCCTCCTCAAGGACAGCTGGAGGATCAGGGGGACTAAGGTCCATCAAACTATCATTTCACTCCTCCCAGAGGATCGAGATGCCCCACCAGTCAGGTGCCCAGTGCTGGAGAGGACCCCCAGGACCCCCAGGTGTATCCGATGGCAGACAGCTGCGTCTGTCGAAGGGGAGTTCAGATTAGATTAGATTAACCTAAACCCAGCACCCTCACAACTATGTATTGTGCCAGTATCATTTTGGATTTTCAAAGCAACAACTGATTTGAGTTGATCAAGTTGTTCACACAAATAATGTGTCATTTAATCCTCTTTTAGTTTTACAAGGTGCTTTGATTAATTGGATTGTTGTGTGTAAAATGTTATTAATTGTAAGGCCAATAATATCATTGTTTCATGCCCACAGCCCATGCTAATAATAATAAAACAGGTTTCTTCCCTTTATGTATTTCACGTTGTGTTTTCCATTATTCAGTTTGAACATTTTGTTTAGGGTTCAGTGAGGGGGTAAGGGGCCAGCCCAGCTCAGTCCAGCCTAGCCTAGGGGCCAGTCCATAGCTTTATTTATAAAATAGTCACTTTCAGATTCTCATATAAAAACGGGTTACTTACAATCAGTTTATGTCAATGATTTGTTTGATTTGAATCAAATGTATTTTGATCCAAACCCCCTGAAGAGCCTTCAACTATGTTACAGTTGCTTTTACTTTCTATGTAAAAATGTGTTTGAAGAAGCCATGACATTTACTGGTGTTATCAGGTTTGACATTGTGTGTTATTCATGTAATCATAAATACCACCATCAGTAGGCCACATTTATGTTCTATGTTTGCTCATTCCTGCCAAAGTAAATTCTATGTTTGTTTATCTTGCATAGCGAATAAACCCCCATTCTGATTCTGATCAGTTTTCATATTACGCCACTAGATGGCGATGATAAACCGCAGACGTACTTTTTTGACATTCTATCCAAATGTTTTATGATAGTGTAGGCTCTTGTCAGCTGTTGAAAGTTAAAAATATTGCTAGTTACTTTAATAATGTAAAATCATATTTTGTGACAATGTTCACCATATGTTACACTGCTCTTTTGTCGCTGTGTTGAAAAATGTGCTACAACCAAGACTTCTAGACTACAGTTATGGCTTCTGGACTACAGTTCCTGCTTTCTGTGAAGGCTTCTGAGTCAGGTGTTGCTAGTTAAGATCACATGGTGGTATGAGTCTAATCCTACCAACAATATAAATACCTCCAGCTCAAACAAATGAAGTTAATAGTTAACATTTTATTGCAAAAATAGATCAGAAAAAATCAGCAATGCTTTCAAAGATAAGTGTTCCATAGTAATAAACTGTAACCTTAATTTCAAGTAGAAGTCAAATTAGTGGTGTTTTCAATGTTAAATATAGTAAATGTCTTTTTTTAAAGGGAAGACAAGCAATGGTCCACAAGGTCAGTAATGCATCATCATAACCTTCAAACTAAGACATGAGTGATGAGACAGTCAGCTCTATGCCATAGAGAACATAGGTTAGTTTGATGCTGTCAACCTTTACCTTCAACAATGATACTCAGTGAAGCTTCCCCTATTGTAGATTTTTATCCCCATTATAAGGACATGAAATCAGCACAATGAGAACAACAAAAGAGAGATAGACATCATGCTCCTGCACCACTCAAATGCAGCCCTCAAACACTGGGTTGGTCACCTCTCCAAGTGAGCACTATAGTGGGGGAGGGGGAGCGCTCCCTCTGCAAACTATTTGTATATTTTATTTGAGTCTTTTATGTAGTTATTATTGCGTTCTTTATTCTGGTGTTTTGTATTTTATTAGTTTATTAATCTATTACAATGTTCACCGTATGTTACACTGCTCTTTTATCGCTGTGTTGAACAATTTGCTACAACCAAGACTCCCGGACTACAGTTATGGCTTCTGGACTACACTTCCTGCTTCCGGTTTGAGGGGCTGTGTTGGTGCAAGGCATTGTGGGTATTTTTTTCATACTTATATTCTGTTTTATTAATTATCTGTGCATATTTGAGTAGAGTTCTGTGGTACTGTTGATGATATTCGTCAAGTGGATGCTATGGACTGTAAAAAAAAATATATATATATTCTAACCATAACTGGGAACGGCATCTCATGGAATGACTTACCATGCATTCAAATTGGGGAGTCAGCATTTAATCCTGAAGTTGTGCGGTGTATGGAACTCAGGTTAAGTGCTCGGTAAGGTATGGTAAACATCTCTGGGCAGGCTGTGACAGGGGCAGCTTGCCAGTTAAGGTAACCCTCTTTGGGCAGGCTGCGACAGGGGCAGCTTGCCAGGTAAGGTAACCCTCTTTGGGCAGGCTGCGACAGGGGCAGCTTGCCAGGTAAGGTAACCCTCTTTGGGCAGGCTGCGACAGGGGCAGCTTGCCAGGTAAGGTAACCCTCTTTGGGCAGGCTGCGACAGGGGCAGCTTGCCAGGTAAGGTAACCCTCTTTGGGCAGCTTGCGACAGGGGCAGCTTGCCAGGTAAGGTAACCCTCTTTGGGCAGGCTGTGATGGGGGCAGCTTGCCAGGTAAGGTAACCTCTTTGGGCAGGCTGTGACAGGGGCAGCTTGTCTAACAGAGTAAACCTAAACTTAACCAGAGTGAACCTAAAATCTGTTTATGTCTTTCTCTTTCAAGAGTCTTTGATGCTTGTGTTCCAATACACCGCACAACTACAAGTATTAATCCTCTATGGATAGGCTGGATAAACCTAACTTTCTCTCTTTCTCTCTCCAGAGTTTCAGTTGATACTTGCGTTCCAGTACACTGCACTAGTAAGAGTATTAAACCTTTCTGGGCAGGCTGTGACAGGGTCAGCTTGCCTGGCTGCGTAAACATATCTGGGCAGGCTGTGACAGGGGCAGCTTGTCTGGGTGGGTAAACTTCTCTGGGCAGGCTGTGACAGGGGCAGCTTGACTGGGTGGGTGAACTTCCATGGGCAAGCTGTGACAGGGGCAGTTTGTCTGGCTGGGTAAACCTCCATGGGCAGGCTGTGACAGGGGCAGCTTGCCTGAATGCGTAAACATATCTGGGCAGGCTGTGACAGGGGCAGCTTGTCTGGGTGGGTAAACTTCTCTGGGCAGGCTGTGACAGGGGCAGCTTGACTGGGTGGGTGAACCTCCATGGGCAAGCTGTGACAGGGGCAGCTTGTCTGGCTGGGTAAACTTCTCTGGGCAGGCTGTGACAGGGGCAGCCTGCCAGGTAAGGTGAACGTCTCTGGGCAGGCTGTGACAGGGGCAGCCTGCCAGGTAAGGTGAACGTCTCTGGGCAGGCTGTGACAGGGGCAGCCTGCCAGGTAAGGTGAATGTCTCTGGGCAGGCTGTGACAGGGGCAGCTTGACTAGGTGGGTAAACTTCTCTGGGCAGGCTGTGACAGGGGCAGCTTGTCTGGCTGGGTAAACTTCTCTGGGCAGGCTGTGACAGGGGCAGTTTGTCTGGCTGGGTAAACCTACCCTCTCTGGCCTCATTTGAAAATTGTAGTTGTGCGGTGTATTGGAACAAAAGTATTAAACCTCTCTGGGCAGGCTGTGACAGGGGCAGCTTGACTGGGTGGGTAAACTTCTCTGGGCAATCTGTGACAGGGGCAGTTTGTCTGGCTGGGTAAACCTCCATGGGCAGGCTGTGACAGGGGCAGCTTGCCAGGTAAGGTGAACGTCTCTGGGCAAGCTGTGACAGGGGCAGCTTGTCTGGCTGGGTAAACCTACCCTCTCTGGCCTCGTTTAATAATTGTAGTTGTGCGGCGTATTGGAACAAAAGTATTAAACCGCTGTGACAGGGGCAGCTTGTCTGGGAGGGTAAACTTTTCTGGGCAGGCTGACAGGGGCAGCTTGTCTAGGTGGGTAATTTTCTCTGGGCAGGCTGTGACAGGGGCAGCTTGACTGGGTAGGTAAACTTCTCTGGGCAAGCTGTGACAGGGGCAGTTTGTCTGGCTGGGTAAATCTCTGGCCAGGCTGTGACAGGGGCAGCTTGTCTGGGTGGGTAAATCTCTGGCCAGGCTGTGACAGGGGCAGCCTGCCAGGTAAGGTGAACGTCTCTGGGCAGGCTGTGACGGGGGCAGCTTGTCTGGCTGGGTAGACCTACCCTCTCTGGCCTCATTTGATAATTGTAGTTGTGCGGTGTATTGGAACAAAAGTATTAAACCTCTCTGGGCAGGCTGTGACAGGGGCAGCTTGTCTAGGTGGGTAAACCTCTCCTCATTTGATACTTGTAGTTGTGTGATGTATTGGAACACAAGCATTAAACTTTTATGGGCAGGCTGTGACAGGGGCAAATTGTCTGGCTGGGTAAACCTAACCTCTCTCTCTCTCTCTCTCTTCGCCCTTAGCTGCTGGTAGAAGCTTGTGGGGAGTTAAGATTTTAGAATGTTCCCTCCCTTCCGCCAGCATTCCCCCTAGCCTCTCTAGGCAAGACTGTTGTCCTTCACCTCAAGCAGTTTTGTTTGGATGAGTCTGGGAGGGAGATCTTCAAGCCTTCTCCGGGCAGGCTGTGGTAACCTAGCGGTGTTAACAAGCAGCTTGTTTGGGTGGGCGGTAAGTATGCGGCCCTCCTGGGTCCCACTCGGGACAGCACGCAGGATGTGGTGGTCCAGGGCTCAGGACCTTCATCGTAGCCCAGTCTTCTAATGGGGAAAAGCTCCACTTATACACTCACCGCACCACACTCCTTGCCTCTTACATCTGTCAATACCCAAGGCCCTCCCAGTGGACCAAGATGGTAATCCCAGACACTGGAGGTATTGACCCCCAATATCTGTCAGTAGAACACATCCGTTTTTAGGGTTTGGGTGGGCCTAGGCTTGTGTAACTGACTCAGCTTCTGGGTGTAGTTTAATCAACCATGAGGCAGCAGTGATAACATTTGTTAGTATGGCAGTTTTCCTTAATCTTCAAGGACTTTAATTCTGTCTTTAATGTTCCCCCTTTCAATGCACTTGATTCAAATGAAGCGTTATTTTCTAGTGACTGCAGCACTAGATAATGATCCGTTCATTAGTATCAGGAGTGTTGTGAGTGGGAACATAAAACACAGAACTAAAGTCCTTAAAGATTACAAAATACTGCCATACTAACAAGTCTTATCCCTGTTGCTGCCCATGGTTGATTAAACTACACCCAGAAGCTGAGTCAGTCACACAAGCCTACGCCCACCCTAACCCTAAAGCTCATGAAATCATAACCCTGTTTCTGTTAGTGGAGCACATAATTTTTTAGGGTTTGGGTGGGCTTAGTCTTGTAACTGACCTATAGAAATACTCAGCTTCTCAGTGTAGTTCAATCAACCATCAGGGGCAGCAACAGTGACAAGGTTAGTGTTGGTACTGCAGTAATTCTTTATCTTGGACTTCAATTCTGATGTTTTACATTTTGTGTGTTGGAAGGAGTATTAAAGGCTTCTGAATCCAGTGTAGCTAGTTAGGATCATATGGTGGGATGAGGCTCCTTGATACTAGTTGGGCGGTGTATTGGAACACAAGCATTAGAGGTTTCTGAATTGGGTGTAGCTAGTTATGATAAAATTTTGGGATGAGCCCATGATAATTTTCTTCCCTTGTCTTTCACTTTGTTTTTCATTAGTTAGGGCTATGGTTTCTGTCAGAACACATCAGCTTTTAGGGTTTGGGTGGGACTAGGCTTGTGTAACTGACCTATAGATATTCAACTTCTGGTGTAGTTTAATCAACCATGGGGCAGCAACAGGGATAAGATTTGTGTTAGTATAGCAGCATCTTCAAGGATTTCAATTCTGTGCTTTTTAAATGTTCCCCCTTTCCATGCACTTGATTCAAATGAAGGTTTATTTTCTAGTGACTGCAGCACTAGATAATGATCCATTCATTAGTATCAGGAGTGTTGTGAGGGTAAATGTTTAAAACAGACAGATTATGTGGTCTCTGAAAGTTGTGATTAGTCACTAGTCATACACTTCCTACTCTGTATGACAGGTCATCAATTTTAGTTCATGAGGCCCAATGTCCTGACAGTTGTAGATGCTTCCCTGCTCCAGCGCAACTGAAAGGGTCAGGGTTCCACCAAGCTTGATAATGGTGCTAGTTAAGATCACATGGTAGGATGATTTCATGCAAATAATAATAAAAACTGGTTTCTTGTTTCACTTTGTTGTCCATTCTTCAGTCAGCATTTGTTAGTGGAACACATCAGTTTGTAGGGTTTGGGTCGGCCTAGTCTTGTAACTGACCTTGATAAATACTCAGCTTCTCGATGTAGTTCAATTGACCATCAGGGGCTGTGACAGGCTAAGCGTTACTACGGCAGTAATTCTTTATCTTGGACTTCAAAGACTTCAATTATTTTTAATGTTTGGTGTATTGGAACACAAGTATTTAAGGCTTCTGAATCTGGTGTAGCTAGTTAAGATTTCATTTTGGGTTGAGCCAATATTAGTTGACTCTCCTATTCAACTGTTTCATTATTCAGTTAGGGCTATGGTTTGTCAGAAGAACACATCAGCTTTTAAGGTTTGGGTGGGCTTAGTCTTGTAATTGACCTATAGAAATATTCAGCTTCTGGGTGTAGTTCAATTGAGCAACAGTGACAGGGTAAGCGTTAGTATGGCAGTAAATCTTTATCTTTGACTTCAAAGACTTCAATTCTTACTTTACATATATATACTTTATCTTATCTTTCTTATTTATTTCTTTCACTTTGTTAATTTCTCAGTTAGTGTAAAACTGGTTTTTAGGGTTTGGGTGAATCTAGTCTTGTAACTGACCTATAGAAATACTCTGCTTCTCGATGTAGTTCAATTGAGCAACAGTGACAGGGTAAGCGTTAGTATGGCAGTAAATCTTTATCTTGGACTTCAAAGACTTCAATTCTTACTTTACATATTTGTCGTTTTGGAACACAAGTATTAAATGCTTCTGAATCCGGTGTAGCTAGTTAAAATTTCATTTTGGGATGAGCCCATATTAGTTTACGCCCCTTCTATTTCACTTTCATTATTCAGTTAGGGCTGTTTTCTGTCAGTGGAACACATCAGCTTTTAGGGTTTGGGTGGGCCTAGTCTTGTAACTGACCTATCGAACTATTCAGCTTCTGGGTGTAATTCAATCAGGCAGCAACAGTGATAGGATTTGTGTTGGTATAGCAGTATTTCTTAATCTTCATGGACTTTAAGTCTGTATATTTTAAATGTTAAATCCCTTTCCTTAATGCACCTGATTCAAATGAAGGTTTATTTTTTAGTGACTGCAGCACTAGATAATGATCCATTCATTAGTATCCAGAGTCTGAGGAGGGTAAACATCTAAAACACACAGAACATGTGGTGTGACAGCGAAAAGGTTGTGGGATTAGTTACCGTTTATCAACTTCCTAGTCTGTATGGAAAAGGTCACTACATTTAGTTAATGAGGCCCAAATTCCTGAGTTTTGGATGTAACACTGCTCAAGCACACAAGTAATGAAAGGTTAAGTTACCACCAAGGTTGATAATGGCATGACTTAAGATAACATGGTGGTGTGTGCTCATGCTAATAAAACACTTTTTTGTATTCCCTTTAAACATTTCATTAATTTTCTTCAATATTAATTTACATTAATTTTGTCACTGAACACAGCTTTTAGGGTTTAGTGGGCACATGGTCATGTAACTAGATATATTCAGCTTCTGTTTGTAGTTCAATCGACTATCAGGCAGCAACAGTAAATGGCGTTTGAGTGGCATTAATTCTTAATCCTCAAACATCTTAATTCCAATGTTGTGTGTTATAGGAACAATTAGCATCTTCTCAGTTGGGTGTAATTGGTTAAGATCACATGGTGTGATGAGTACTTGCTGTATTAATAAAACAAAACTAATAATAAAACTTTTCCCTAGTATTTGTTTTACATTCATTTAAGGTTTTTGTCAGTGGAACACAATCTTTTGGGGTTTGGGTGGGACTACACTTGTGTAACTGACCTATAGATGTTCATCTTCTGGGTGTGGTGCAATCAACTCAGGCCATGACAGGTTTTGCATCATGGCAGTCATTCATAACCTTCAAGAACATCAACTCTGTCTCTTGCGTTATGTCCACAATCATTGGTCATCTTATTGGTTCTCACGAGGTATGATTAAATCTAAAAATAATTGGCTCAATGAATGTTCTCGTAAATCACTTCCAATAAAAGCGTCAGCTAAATGATTACATGTAAATGTTGTAAATTGTGGGTCTTTACTTGTGCAGTGTAATGGCAGCTTCAGAATGAAGTGTAGCTACTTAAGATCACATGCTGGGATGAATTTATGTAAATAAAAAATTTTTATGCCTTTGTGTTTAATTATTCACTAGGTTTGTCAGCGGAACACATTTGTATCGCTAGTTTGAGTGGGCCTAGGTTTCTTTAACCTAAAGATATATTCATCTTCCAGGTGTAGTTCAATTGGCCATTTGGCAGAAACAGGGAAAAGTTTTTTTATGATGAGAACCTTTTTAATCCACCTGATTGAAATGAAGTCTTATTTTCTATTGACTGCAGCATTAGATAATAACTGTTCATTAGTATCAGGAGTATCTAATGAGTGTACATCTTTAAAAAAGGGTTAGGGTTAAATTAAAAACACTGGTCCTAAAGCTTGATCCTCATGCTCCTCCTTGTCCTCCCCTTTTTGATTATTCCCCACTACAACATGCCTGATTTAAATGAACAACTTGTCATACAGCGTAAATAAAGCTAGACAAGTTGGACATTTAAATTGGGTATGTTGTAGTGATGAAAAATCAAAAATGGCCAGGACAAGGAGGGTGCATGAGGATCAGGCTTTACAGACCCTTGGTCCAGGGGATGGATTACCCTAGGGCTAGGGTTAAGTTGAGAATTAGGGTTAGGGCCCCTAGGGCTAGGGTTAAGTTGAGAATTAGGGTTAGGGCCCCTAGGGCTAGGGTTAAGTTGAGAATTAGGGTTAGGGCCCCTAGGGCTAGGGTTAAGTTGAGAATTAGGGTTAGGGCCCCTAGGGCTAGGGTTAAGTTGAGAATTAGGGTTAGGGCCCCTAGGGCTAGGGTTAAGTTGAGAATTAGGGTTAGGGCCCCTAGGGCTAGGGTTAAGTTGAGAATTAGGGTTAGGGCCCCTAGGGCTAGGGTTAAGTTGAGAATTAGGGTTAGGGCCCCTAGGGCTAGGGTTAAGTTGAGAATTAGGGTTAGGGCCCCTAGGGCTAGGGTTAAGTTGAGAATTAGGGTTAGGGCCCCTAGGGCTAGGGTTAAGTTGAGAATTAGGGTTAGGGCCCCTAGGGCTAGGGTTAAGTTGAGAATTAGGGTTAGGGCCCCTAGGGCTAGGGTTAAGTTGAGAATTAGGGTTAGGGCCCCTAGGGCTAGGGTTAAGTTGAGAATTAGGGTTAGGGCCCCTAGGGCTAGGTATAGGGATGATAACCACGATCGGTCATGACTGATCCTCGACCGATCCTATAAGTGAGTCCTTTCTGGTACTTGTGGGTACTGCAGGTAAGTGAAATTGGCTGTACTGACTAATTGGGACACCCCGGTTCGAATGGTGGTGGTCTTGGGGTCGTGTGACCTTCCGTTCGGGAGCTACATCCGTTTTGGACAGGAAATGGGCTGTATCTCGGGAACGGAAGGTCGTAGAGAGTCGGGGACAAGACTGGCGTGTTGCCCGTGGCCATATTAGGGCAGGCGGATCTTGGTTTGGAAGCTCTACGACCTTCCGTTCAAGAGTTATGATTGGTCAAAGTGTTTTCCATTGAAATGAATGGGAATTTCGGAAAATTCTTCTAAGTCCAGCCCTAGTTGACTGTCCATTGGGCCTTTCCTAACCCTAACCAGGCTTGACCTCTGGTGTTTCTGACCCTAACCTGTCCTGTAACCCTAATCCTAACCATAACCCCCAATTAGGGTTGTGGGAGTGGTTATGGTTAGGGTTTGGGTTGTGGGAGTGGTTGTGATTAGGGTTAGGGTTGTGGTTTGGCCTAGTATTGTGGCAGACTTTGTGTATAGGGTTAGGGTTAGGGTTAGGGTTAGGGTTAGGGTTAGGGTTAGGGTTAGGGTTAGGGTTAGGTATAGGGATGATAACCACGATCGGTCATGACTGATCCTCGACCGATCCTATAAGTGAGTCCTTTCTGGTACTTGTGGGTACTGCAGGTAAGTGAAATTGGCTGTACTGACTAATTGGGACACCCCGGTTCGAATGGTGGTGGTCTTGGGGTCGTGTGACCTTCCGTTCGGGAGCTACATCCGTTTTGGACAGGAAATGGGCTGTATCTCGGGAACGGAAGGTCGTAGAGAGTCGGGGACAAGACTGGCGTGTTGCCCGTGGCCATATTAGGGCAGGCGGATCTTGGTTTGGAAGCTCTACGACCTTCCGTTCAAGAGTTATGATTGGTCAAAGTGTTTTCCATTGAAATGAATGGGAATTTCGGAAAATTCTTCTAAGTCCAGCCCTAGTTGACTGTCCATTGGGCCTTTCCTAACCCTAACCAGGCTTGACCTCTGGTGTTTCTGACCCTAACCTGTCCTGTAACCCTAATCCTAACCATAACCCCCAATTAGGGTTGTGGGAGTGGTTATGGTTAGGGTTTGGGTTGTGGGAGTGGTTGTGATTAGGGTTAGGGTTGTGGTTTGGCCTAGTATTGTGGCAGACTTTGTGTATAGGGTTAGGGTTAGGGTTAGGGTTAGGGTTAGGGTTAGGGTTAGGGTTAGGGTTAGGGTTAGGGTTAGGGTTAGGGTTAGGGTTAGGGTTAGGTATAGGGATGATAACCACGATCGGTCATGACTGATCCTCGACCGATCCTATAAGTGAGTCCTTTCTGGTACTTGTGGGTACTGCAGGTAAGTGAAATTGGCTGTACTGACTAATTGGGACACCCCGGTTCGAATGGTGGTGGTCTTGGGGTCGTGTGACCTTCCGTTCGGGAGCTACATCCGTTTTGGACAGGAAATGGGCTGTATCTCGGGAACGGAAGGTCGTAGAGAGTCGGGGACAAGACTGGCGTGTTGCCCGTGGCCATATTAGGGCAGGCGGATCTTGGTTTGGAAGCTCTACGACCTTCCGTTCAAGAGTTATGATTGGTCAAAGTGTTTTCCATTGAAATGAATGGGAATTTCGGAAAATTCTTCTAAGTCCAGCCCTAGTTGACTGTCCATTGGGCCTTTCCTAACCCTAACCAGGCTTGACCTCTGGTGTTTCTGACCCTAACCTGTCCTGTAACCCTAATCCTAACCATAACCCCCAATTAGGGTTGTGGGAGTGGTTATGGTTAGGGTTTGGGTTGTGGGAGTGGTTGTGATTAGGGTTAGGGTTGTGGTTTGGCCTAGTATTGTGGCAGACTTTGTGTATAGGGTTAGGGTTAGGGTTAGGGTTAGGGTTAGGGTTAGGGTTAGGGTTAGGGTTAGGGTTAGGGTTAGGGTTAGGGTTAGGTATAGGGATGATAACCACGATCGGTCATGACTGATCCTCGACCGATCCTATAAGTGAGTCCTTTCTGGTACTTGTGGGTACTGCAGGTAAGTGAAATTGGCTGTACTGACTAATTGGGACACCCCGGTTCGAATGGTGGTGGTCTTGGGGTCGTGTGACCTTCCGTTCGGGAGCTACATCCGTTTTGGACAGGAAATGGGCTGTATCTCGGGAACGGAAGGTCGTAGAGAGTCGGGGACAAGACTGGCGTGTTGCCCGTGGCCATATTAGGGCAGGCGGATCTTGGTTTGGAAGCTCTACGACCTTCCGTTCAAGAGTTATGATTGGTCAAAGTGTTTTCCATTGAAATGAATGGGAATTTCGGAAAATTCTTCTAAGTCCAGCCCTAGTTGACTGTCCATTGGGCCTTTCCTAACCCTAACCAGGCTTGACCTCTGGTGTTTCTGACCCTAACCTGTCCTGTAACCCTAATCCTAACCATAACCCCCAATTAGGGTTGTGGGAGTGGTTATGGTTAGGGTTTGGGTTGTGGGAGTGGTTGTGATTAGGGTTAGGGTTGTGGTTTGGCCTAGTATTGTGGCAGACTTTGTGTATAGGGTTAGGGTTAGGGTTAGGGTTAGGTATAGGGATGATAACCACGATCGGTCATGACTGATCCTCGACCGATCCTATAAGTGAGTCCTTTCTGGTACTTGTGGGTACTGCAGGTAAGTGAAATTGGCTGTACTGACTAATTGGGACACCCCGGTTCGAATGGTGGTGGTCTTGGGGTCGTGTGACCTTCCGTTCGGGAGCTACATCCGTTTTGGACAGGAAATGGGCTGTATCTCGGGAACGGAAGGTCGTAGAGAGTCGGGGACAAGACTGGCGTGTTGCCCGTGGCCATATTAGGGCAGGCGGATCTTGGTTTGGAAGCTCTACGACCTTCCGTTCAAGAGTTATGATTGGTCAAAGTGTTTTCCATTGAAATGAATGGGAATTTCGGAAAATTCTTCTAAGTCCAGCCCTAGTTGACTGTCCATTGGGCCTTTCCTAACCCTAACCAGGCTTGACCTCTGGTGTTTCTGACCCTAACCTGTCCTGTAACCCTAATCCTAACCATAACCCCCAATTAGGGTTGTGGGAGTGGTTATGGTTAGGGTTTGGGTTGTGGGAGTGGTTGTGATTAGGGTTAGGGTTGTGGTTTGGCCTAGTATTGTGGCAGACTTTGTGTATAGGGTTAGGGTTAGGGTTAGGGTTAGGGTTAGGGTTAGGGTTAGGGTTAGGGTTAGGGTTAGGTATAGGGATGATAACCACGATCGGTCATGACTGATCCTCGACCGATCCTATAAGTGAGTCCTTTCTGGTACTTGTGGGTACTGCAGGTAAGTGAAATTGGCTGTACTGACTAATTGGGACACCCCGGTTCGAATGGTGGTGGTCTTGGGGTCGTGTGACCTTCCGTTCGGGAGCTACATCCGTTTTGGACAGGAAATGGGCTGTATCTCGGGAACGGAAGGTCGTAGAGAGTCGGGGACAAGACTGGCGTGTTGCCCGTGGCCATATTAGGGCAGGCGGATCTTGGTTTGGAAGCTCTACGACCTTCCGTTCAAGAGTTATGATTGGTCAAAGTGTTTTCCATTGAAATGAATGGGAATTTCGGAAAATTCTTCTAAGTCCAGCCCTAGTTGACTGTCCATTGGGCCTTTCCTAACCCTAACCAGGCTTGACCTCTGGTGTTTCTGACCCTAACCTGTCCTGTAACCCTAATCCTAACCATAACCCCCAATTAGGGTTGTGGGAGTGGTTATGGTTAGGGTTTGGGTTGTGGGAGTGGTTGTGATTAGGGTTAGGGTTGTGGTTTGGCCTAGTATTGTGGCAGACTTTGTGTATAGGGTTAGGGTTAGGGTTAGGGTTAGGGTTAGGGTTAGGGTTAGGGTTAGGGTTAGGGTTAGGGTTAGGGTTAGGGTTAGGTATAGGGATGATAACCACGATCGGTCATGACTGATCCTCGACCGATCCTATAAGTGAGTCCTTTCTGGTACTTGTGGGTACTGCAGGTAAGTGAAATTGGCTGTACTGACTAATTGGGACACCCCGGTTCGAATGGTGGTGGTCTTGGGGTCGTGTGACCTTCCGTTCGGGAGCTACATCCGTTTTGGACAGGAAATGGGCTGTATCTCGGGAACGGAAGGTCGTAGAGAGTCGGGGACAAGACTGGCGTGTTGCCCGTGGCCATATTAGGGCAGGCGGATCTTGGTTTGGAAGCTCTACGACCTTCCGTTCAAGAGTTATGATTGGTCAAAGTGTTTTCCATTGAAATGAATGGGAATTTCGGAAAATTCTTCTAAGTCCAGCCCTAGTTGACTGTCCATTGGGCCTTTCCTAACCCTAACCAGGCTTGACCTCTGGTGTTTCTGACCCTAACCTGTCCTGTAACCCTAATCCTAACCATAACCCCCAATTAGGGTTGTGGGAGTGGTTATGGTTAGGGTTTGGGTTGTGGGAGTGGTTGTGATTAGGGTTAGGGTTGTGGTTTGGCCTAGTATTGTGGCAGACTTTGTGTATAGGGTTAGGGTTAGGGTTAGGGTTAGGGTTAGGGTTAGGGTTAGGGTTAGGGTTAGGGTTAGGGTTAGGGTTAGGGTTAGGGTTAGGGTTAGGTATAGGGATGATAACCACGATCGGTCATGACTGATCCTCGACCGATCCTATAAGTGAGTCCTTTCTGGTACTTGTGGGTACTGCAGGTAAGTGAAATTGGCTGTACTGACTAATTGGGACACCCCGGTTCGAATGGTGGTGGTCTTGGGGTCGTGTGACCTTCCGTTCGGGAGCTACATCCGTTTTGGACAGGAAATGGGCTGTATCTCGGGAACGGAAGGTCGTAGAGAGTCGGGGACAAGACTGGCGTGTTGCCCGTGGCCATATTAGGGCAGGCGGATCTTGGTTTGGAAGCTCTACGACCTTCCGTTCAAGAGTTATGATTGGTCAAAGTGTTTTCCATTGAAATGAATGGGAATTTCGGAAAATTCTTCTAAGTCCAGCCCTAGTTGACTGTCCATTGGGCCTTTCCTAACCCTAACCAGGCTTGACCTCTGGTGTTTCTGACCCTAACCTGTCCTGTAACCCTAATCCTAACCATAACCCCCAATTAGGGTTGTGGGAGTGGTTATGGTTAGGGTTTGGGTTGTGGGAGTGGTTGTGATTAGGGTTAGGGTTAGGGTTAGGGTTAGGGTTAGGGTTAGGGTTAGGGTTAGGGTTAGGTATAGGGATGATAACCACGATCGGTCATGACTGATCCTCGACCGATCCTATAAGTGAGTCCTTTCTGGTACTTGTGGGTACTGCAGGTAAGTGAAATTGGCTGTACTGACTAATTGGGACACCCCGGTTCGAATGGTGGTGGTCTTGGGGTCGTGTGACCTTCCGTTCGGGAGCTACATCCGTTTTGGACAGGAAATGGGCTGTATCTCGGGAACGGAAGGTCGTAGAGAGTCGGGGACAAGACTGGCGTGTTGCCCGTGGCCATATTAGGGCAGGCGGATCTTGGTTTGGAAGCTCTACGACCTTCCGTTCAAGAGTTATGATTGGTCAAAGTGTTTTCCATTGAAATGAATGGGAATTTCGGAAAATTCTTCTAAGTCCAGCCCTAGTTGACTGTCCATTGGGCCTTTCCTAACCCTAACCAGGCTTGACCTCTGGTGTTTCTGACCCTAACCTGTCCTGTAACCCTAATCCTAACCATAACCCCCAATTAGGGTTGTGGGAGTGGTTATGGTTAGGGTTTGGGTTGTGGGAGTGGTTGTGATTAGGGTTAGGGTTGTGGTTTGGCCTAGTATTGTGGCAGACTTTGTGTATAGGGTTAGGGTTAGGGTTAGGGTTAGGTATAGGGATGATAACCACGATCGGTCATGACTGATCCTCGACCGATCCTATAAGTGAGTCCTTTCTGGTACTTGTGGGTACTGCAGGTAAGTGAAATTGGCTGTACTGACTAATTGGGACACCCCGGTTCGAATGGTGGTGGTCTTGGGGTCGTGTGACCTTCCGTTCGGGAGCTACATCCGTTTTGGACAGGAAATGGGCTGTATCTCGGGAACGGAAGGTCGTAGAGAGTCGGGGACAAGACTGGCGTGTTGCCCGTGGCCATATTAGGGCAGGCGGATCTTGGTTTGGAAGCTCTACGACCTTCCGTTCAAGAGTTATGATTGGTCAAAGTGTTTTCCATTGAAATGAATGGGAATTTCGGAAAATTCTTCTAAGTCCAGCCCTAGTTGACTGTCCATTGGGCCTTTCCTAACCCTAACCAGGCTTGACCTCTGGTGTTTCTGACCCTAACCTGTCCTGTAACCCTAATCCTAACCATAACCCCCAATTAGGGTTGTGGGAGTGGTTATGGTTAGGGTTTGGGTTGTGGGAGTGGTTGTGATTAGGGTTAGGGTTGTGGTTTGGCCTAGTATTGTGGCAGACTTTGTGTATAGGGTTAGGGTTAGGGTTAGGGTTAGGGTTAGGGTTAGGGTTAGGGTTAGGGTTAGGGTTAGGTATAGGGATGATAACCACGATCGGTCATGACTGATCCTCGACCGATCCTATAAGTGAGTCCTTTCTGGTACTTGTGGGTACTGCAGGTAAGTGAAATTGGCTGTACTGACTAATTGGGACACCCCGGTTCGAATGGTGGTGGTCTTGGGGTCGTGTGACCTTCCGTTCGGGAGCTACATCCGTTTTGGACAGGAAATGGGCTGTATCTCGGGAACGGAAGGTCGTAGAGAGTCGGGGACAAGACTGGCGTGTTGCCCGTGGCCATATTAGGGCAGGCGGATCTTGGTTTGGAAGCTCTACGACCTTCCGTTCAAGAGTTATGATTGGTCAAAGTGTTTTCCATTGAAATGAATGGGAATTTCGGAAAATTCTTCTAAGTCCAGCCCTAGTTGACTGTCCATTGGGCCTTTCCTAACCCTAACCAGGCTTGACCTCTGGTGTTTCTGACCCTAACCTGTCCTGTAACCCTAATCCTAACCATAACCCCCAATTAGGGTTGTGGGAGTGGTTATGGTTAGGGTTTGGGTTGTGGGAGTGGTTGTGATTAGGGTTAGGGTTGTGGTTTGGCCTAGTATTGTGGCAGACTTTGTGTATAGGGTTAGGGTTAGGGTTAGGGTTAGGGTTAGGGTTAGGGTTAGGGTTAGGGTTAGGGTTAGGGTTAGGGTTAGGGTTAGGGTTAGGGTTAGGTATAGGGATGATAACCACGATCGGTCATGACTGATCCTCGACCGATCCTATAAGTGAGTCCTTTCTGGTACTTGTGGGTACTGCAGGTAAGTGAAATTGGCTGTACTGACTAATTGGGACACCCCGGTTCGAATGGTGGTGGTCTTGGGGTCGTGTGACCTTCCGTTCGGGAGCTACATCCGTTTTGGACAGGAAATGGGCTGTATCTCGGGAACGGAAGGTCGTAGAGAGTCGGGGACAAGACTGGCGTGTTGCCCGTGGCCATATTAGGGCAGGCGGATCTTGGTTTGGAAGCTCTACGACCTTCCGTTCAAGAGTTATGATTGGTCAAAGTGTTTTCCATTGAAATGAATGGGAATTTCGGAAAATTCTTCTAAGTCCAGCCCTAGTTGACTGTCCATTGGGCCTTTCCTAACCCTAACCAGGCTTGACCTCTGGTGTTTCTGACCCTAACCTGTCCTGTAACCCTAATCCTAACCATAACCCCCAATTAGGGTTGTGGGAGTGGTTATGGTTAGGGTTTGGGTTGTGGGAGTGGTTGTGATTAGGGTTAGGGTTGTGGTTTGGCCTAGTATTGTGGCAGACTTTGTGTATAGGGTTAGGGTTAGGGTTAGGGTTAGGGTTAGGGTTAGGGTTAGGGTTAGGGTTAGGGTTAGGGTTAGGGTTAGGGTTAGGGTTAGGGTTAGGTATAGGGATGATAACCACGATCGGTCATGACTGATCCTCGACCGATCCTATAAGTGAGTCCTTTCTGGTACTTGTGGGTACTGCAGGTAAGTGAAATTGGCTGTACTGACTAATTGGGACACCCCGGTTCGAATGGTGGTGGTCTTGGGGTCGTGTGACCTTCCGTTCGGGAGCTACATCCGTTTTGGACAGGAAATGGGCTGTATCTCGGGAACGGAAGGTCGTAGAGAGTCGGGGACAAGACTGGCGTGTTGCCCGTGGCCATATTAGGGCAGGCGGATCTTGGTTTGGAAGCTCTACGACCTTCCGTTCAAGAGTTATGATTGGTCAAAGTGTTTTCCATTGAAATGAATGGGAATTTCGGAAAATTCTTCTAAGTCCAGCCCTAGTTGACTGTCCATTGGGCCTTTCCTAACCCTAACCAGGCTTGACCTCTGGTGTTTCTGACCCTAACCTGTCCTGTAACCCTAATCCTAACCATAACCCCCAATTAGGGTTGTGGGAGTGGTTATGGTTAGGGTTTGGGTTGTGGGAGTGGTTGTGATTAGGGTTAGGGTTGTGGTTTGGCCTAGTATTGTGGCAGACTTTGTGTATAGGGTTAGGGTTAGGGTTAGGGTTAGGTATAGGGATGATAACCACGATCGGTCATGACTGATCCTCGACCGATCCTATAAGTGAGTCCTTTCTGGTACTTGTGGGTACTGCAGGTAAGTGAAATTGGCTGTACTGACTAATTGGGACACCCCGGTTCGAATGGTGGTGGTCTTGGGGTCGTGTGACCTTCCGTTCGGGAGCTACATCCGTTTTGGACAGGAAATGGGCTGTATCTCGGGAACGGAAGGTCGTAGAGAGTCGGGGACAAGACTGGCGTGTTGCCCGTGGCCATATTAGGGCAGGCGGGTTAGGGTTAGGGTTAGGGTTAGGGTTAGGGTTAGGGTTAGGGTTAGGGTTAGGGTTAGGGTTAGGGTTAGGGTTAGGGTTAGGGTTAGGGTTAGGGTTAGGGTTAGGGTTAGGGTTAGGGTTAGGGTTAGGGTTAGGGTTAGGGTTAGGGTTAGGGTTAGGGTTAGGGTTAGGGTTAGGGTTAGGGTTAGGGTTAGGGTTAGGGTTAGGGTTAGGGTTAGGGTTAGGGTTAGGGTTAGGTATAGGGATGATAACCACGATCGGTCATGACTGATCCTCGACCGATCCTATAAGTGAGTCCTTTCTGGTACTTGTGGGTACTGCAGGTAAGTGAAATTGGCTGTACTGACTAATTGGGACACCCCGGTTCGAATGGTGGTGGTCTTGGGGTCGTGTGACCTTCCGTTCGGGAGCTACATCCGTTTTGGACAGGAAATGGGCTGTATCTCGGGAACGGAAGGTCGTAGAGAGTCGGGGACAAGACTGGCGTGTTGCCCGTGGCCATATTAGGGCAGGCGGATCTTGGTTTGGAAGCTCTACGACCTTCCGTTCAAGAGTTATGATTGGTCAAAGTGTTTTCCATTGAAATGAATGGGAATTTCGGAAAATTCTTCTAAGTCCAGCCCTAGTTGACTGTCCATTGGGCCTTTCCTAACCCTAACCAGGCTTGACCTCTGGTGTTTCTGACCCTAACCTGTCCTGTAACCCTAATCCTAACCATAACCCCCAATTAGGGTTGTGGGAGTGGTTATGGTTAGGGTTTGGGTTGTGGGAGTGGTTGTGATTAGGGTTAGGGTTGTGGTTTGGCCTAGTATTGTGGCAGACTTTGTGTATAGGGTTAGGGTTAGGGTTAGGGTTAGGGTTAGGGTTAGGGTTAGGGTTAGGGTTAGGGTTAGGTATAGGGATGATAACCACGATCGGTCATGACTGATCCTCGACCGATCCTATAAGTGAGTCCTTTCTGGTACTTGTGGGTACTGCAGGTAAGTGAAATTGGCTGTACTGACTAATTGGGACACCCCGGTTCGAATGGTGGTGGTCTTGGGGTCGTGTGACCTTCCGTTCGGGAGCTACATCCGTTTTGGACAGGAAATGGGCTGTATCTCGGGAACGGAAGGTCGTAGAGAGTCGGGGACAAGACTGGCGTGTTGCCCGTGGCCATATTAGGGCAGGCGGATCTTGGTTTGGAAGCTCTACGACCTTCCGTTCAAGAGTTATGATTGGTCAAAGTGTTTTCCATTGAAATGAATGGGAATTTCGGAAAATTCTTCTAAGTCCAGCCCTAGTTGACTGTCCATTGGGCCTTTCCTAACCCTAACCAGGCTTGACCTCTGGTGTTTCTGACCCTAACCTGTCCTGTAACCCTAATCCTAACCATAACCCCCAATTAGGGTTGTGGGAGTGGTTATGGTTAGGGTTTGGGTTGTGGGAGTGGTTGTGATTAGGGTTAGGGTTGTGGTTTGGCCTAGTATTGTGGCAGACTTTGTGTATAGGGTTAGGGTTAGGGTTAGGGTTAGGGTTAGGGTTAGGGTTAGGGTTAGGGTTAGGGTTAGGGTTAGGGTTAGGGTTAGGGTTAGGGTTAGGTATAGGGATGATAACCACGATCGGTCATGACTGATCCTCGACCGATCCTATAAGTGAGTCCTTTCTGGTACTTGTGGGTACTGCAGGTAAGTGAAATTGGCTGTACTGACTAATTGGGACACCCCGGTTCGAATGGTGGTGGTCTTGGGGTCGTGTGACCTTCCGTTCGGGAGCTACATCCGTTTTGGACAGGAAATGGGCTGTATCTCGGGAACGGAAGGTCGTAGAGAGTCGGGGACAAGACTGGCGTGTTGCCCGTGGCCATATTAGGGCAGGCGGATCTTGGTTTGGAAGCTCTACGACCTTCCGTTCAAGAGTTATGATTGGTCAAAGTGTTTTCCATTGAAATGAATGGGAATTTCGGAAAATTCTTCTAAGTCCAGCCCTAGTTGACTGTCCATTGGGCCTTTCCTAACCCTAACCAGGCTTGACCTCTGGTGTTTCTGACCCTAACCTGTCCTGTAACCCTAATCCTAACCATAACCCCCAATTAGGGTTGTGGGAGTGGTTATGGTTAGGGTTTGGGTTGTGGGAGTGGTTGTGATTAGGGTTAGGGTTGTGGTTTGGCCTAGTATTGTGGCAGACTTTGTGTATAGGGTTAGGGTTAGGGTTAGGGTTAGGGTTAGGGTTAGGGTTAGGGTTAGGGTTAGGGTTAGGGTTAGGGTTAGGGTTAGGGTTAGGGTTAGGTATAGGGATGATAACCACGATCGGTCATGACTGATCCTCGACCGATCCTATAAGTGAGTCCTTTCTGGTACTTGTGGGTACTGCAGGTAAGTGAAATTGGCTGTACTGACTAATTGGGACACCCCGGTTCGAATGGTGGTGGTCTTGGGGTCGTGTGACCTTCCGTTCGGGAGCTACATCCGTTTTGGACAGGAAATGGGCTGTATCTCGGGAACGGAAGGTCGTAGAGAGTCGGGGACAAGACTGGCGTGTTGCCCGTGGCCATATTAGGGCAGGCGGATCTTGGTTTGGAAGCTCTACGACCTTCCGTTCAAGAGTTATGATTGGTCAAAGTGTTTTCCATTGAAATGAATGGGAATTTCGGAAAATTCTTCTAAGTCCAGCCCTAGTTGACTGTCCATTGGGCCTTTCCTAACCCTAACCAGGCTTGACCTCTGGTGTTTCTGACCCTAACCTGTCCTGTAACCCTAATCCTAACCATAACCCCCAATTAGGGTTGTGGGAGTGGTTATGGTTAGGGTTTGGGTTGTGGGAGTGGTTGTGATTAGGGTTAGGGTTGTGGTTTGGCCTAGTATTGTGGCAGACTTTGTGTATAGGGTTAGGGTTAGGGTTAGGGTTAGGTATAGGGATGATAACCACGATCGGTCATGACTGATCCTCGACCGATCCTATAAGTGAGTCCTTTCTGGTACTTGTGGGTACTGCAGGTAAGTGAAATTGGCTGTACTGACTAATTGGGACACCCCGGTTCGAATGGTGGTGGTCTTGGGGTCGTGTGACCTTCCGTTCGGGAGCTACATCCGTTTTGGACAGGAAATGGGCTGTATCTCGGGAACGGAAGGTCGTAGAGAGTCGGGGACAAGACTGGCGTGTTGCCCGTGGCCATATTAGGGCAGGCGGGTTAGGGTTAGGGTTAGGGTTAGGGTTAGGGTTAGGGTTAGGGTTAGGGTTAGGGTTAGGGTTAGGGTTAGGGTTAGGGTTAGGGTTAGGGTTAGGGTTAGGGTTAGGGTTAGGGTTAGGGTTAGGGTTAGGGTTAGGGTTAGGGTTAGGGTTAGGGTTAGGGTTAGGGTTAGGTATAGGGATGATAACCACGATCGGTCATGACTGATCCTCGACCGATCCTATAAGTGAGTCCTTTCTGGTACTTGTGGGTACTGCAGGTAAGTGAAATTGGCTGTACTGACTAATTGGGACACCCCGGTTCGAATGGTGGTGGTCTTGGGGTCGTGTGACCTTCCGTTCGGGAGCTACATCCGTTTTGGACAGGAAATGGGCTGTATCTCGGGAACGGAAGGTCGTAGAGAGTCGGGGACAAGACTGGCGTGTTGCCCGTGGCCATATTAGGGCAGGCGGATCTTGGTTTGGAAGCTCTACGACCTTCCGTTCAAGAGTTATGATTGGTCAAAGTGTTTTCCATTGAAATGAATGGGAATTTCGGAAAATTCTTCTAAGTCCAGCCCTAGTTGACTGTCCATTGGGCCTTTCCTAACCCTAACCAGGCTTGACCTCTGGTGTTTCTGACCCTAACCTGTCCTGTAACCCTAATCCTAACCATAACCCCCAATTAGGGTTGTGGGAGTGGTTATGGTTAGGGTTTGGGTTGTGGGAGTGGTTGTGATTAGGGTTAGGGTTGTGGTTTGGCCTAGTATTGTGGCAGACTTTGTGTATAGGGTTAGGGTTAGGGTTAGGGTTAGGGTTAGGGTTAGGGTTAGGGTTAGGGTTAGGGTTAGGTATAGGGATGATAACCACGATCGGTCATGACTGATCCTCGACCGATCCTATAAGTGAGTCCTTTCTGGTACTTGTGGGTACTGCAGGTAAGTGAAATTGGCTGTACTGACTAATTGGGACACCCCGGTTCGAATGGTGGTGGTCTTGGGGTCGTGTGACCTTCCGTTCGGGAGCTACATCCGTTTTGGACAGGAAATGGGCTGTATCTCGGGAACGGAAGGTCGTAGAGAGTCGGGGACAAGACTGGCGTGTTGCCCGTGGCCATATTAGGGCAGGCGGATCTTGGTTTGGAAGCTCTACGACCTTCCGTTCAAGAGTTATGATTGGTCAAAGTGTTTTCCATTGAAATGAATGGGAATTTCGGAAAATTCTTCTAAGTCCAGCCCTAGTTGACTGTCCATTGGGCCTTTCCTAACCCTAACCAGGCTTGACCTCTGGTGTTTCTGACCCTAACCTGTCCTGTAACCCTAATCCTAACCATAACCCCCAATTAGGGTTGTGGGAGTGGTTATGGTTAGGGTTTGGGTTGTGGGAGTGGTTGTGATTAGGGTTAGGGTTGTGGTTTGGCCTAGTATTGTGGCAGACTTTGTGTATAGGGTTAGGGTTAGGGTTAGGGTTAGGGTTAGGGTTAGGGTTAGGGTTAGGGTTAGGGTTAGGGTTAGGGTTAGGGTTAGGGTTAGGGTTAGGTATAGGGATGATAACCACGATCGGTCATGACTGATCCTCGACCGATCCTATAAGTGAGTCCTTTCTGGTACTTGTGGGTACTGCAGGTAAGTGAAATTGGCTGTACTGACTAATTGGGACACCCCGGTTCGAATGGTGGTGGTCTTGGGGTCGTGTGACCTTCCGTTCGGGAGCTACATCCGTTTTGGACAGGAAATGGGCTGTATCTCGGGAACGGAAGGTCGTAGAGAGTCGGGGACAAGACTGGCGTGTTGCCCGTGGCCATATTAGGGCAGGCGGATCTTGGTTTGGAAGCTCTACGACCTTCCGTTCAAGAGTTATGATTGGTCAAAGTGTTTTCCATTGAAATGAATGGGAATTTCGGAAAATTCTTCTAAGTCCAGCCCTAGTTGACTGTCCATTGGGCCTTTCCTAACCCTAACCAGGCTTGACCTCTGGTGTTTCTGACCCTAACCTGTCCTGTAACCCTAATCCTAACCATAACCCCCAATTAGGGTTGTGGGAGTGGTTATGGTTAGGGTTTGGGTTGTGGGAGTGGTTGTGATTAGGGTTAGGGTTGTGGTTTGGCCTAGTATTGTGGCAGACTTTGTGTATAGGGTTAGGGTTAGGGTTAGGGTTAGGGTTAGGGTTAGGGTTAGGGTTAGGGTTAGGGTTAGGGTTAGGGTTAGGGTTAGGGTTAGGGTTAGGTATAGGGATGATAACCACGATCGGTCATGACTGATCCTCGACCGATCCTATAAGTGAGTCCTTTCTGGTACTTGTGGGTACTGCAGGTAAGTGAAATTGGCTGTACTGACTAATTGGGACACCCCGGTTCGAATGGTGGTGGTCTTGGGGTCGTGTGACCTTCCGTTCGGGAGCTACATCCGTTTTGGACAGGAAATGGGCTGTATCTCGGGAACGGAAGGTCGTAGAGAGTCGGGGACAAGACTGGCGTGTTGCCCGTGGCCATATTAGGGCAGGCGGATCTTGGTTTGGAAGCTCTACGACCTTCCGTTCAAGAGTTATGATTGGTCAAAGTGTTTTCCATTGAAATGAATGGGAATTTCGGAAAATTCTTCTAAGTCCAGCCCTAGTTGACTGTCCATTGGGCCTTTCCTAACCCTAACCAGGCTTGACCTCTGGTGTTTCTGACCCTAACCTGTCCTGTAACCCTAATCCTAACCATAACCCCCAATTAGGGTTGTGGGAGTGGTTATGGTTAGGGTTTGGGTTGTGGGAGTGGTTGTGATTAGGGTTAGGGTTGTGGTTTGGCCTAGTATTGTGGCAGACTTTGTGTATAGGGTTAGGGTTAGGGTTAGGGTTAGGTATAGGGATGATAACCACGATCGGTCATGACTGATCCTCGACCGATCCTATAAGTGAGTCCTTTCTGGTACTTGTGGGTACTGCAGGTAAGTGAAATTGGCTGTACTGACTAATTGGGACACCCCGGTTCGAATGGTGGTGGTCTTGGGGTCGTGTGACCTTCCGTTCGGGAGCTACATCCGTTTTGGACAGGAAATGGGCTGTATCTCGGGAACGGAAGGTCGTAGAGAGTCGGGGACAAGACTGGCGTGTTGCCCGTGGCCATATTAGGGCAGGCGGGTTAGGGTTAGGGTTAGGGTTAGGGTTAGGGTTAGGGTTAGGGTTAGGGTTAGGGTTAGGGTTAGGGTTAGGGTTAGGGTTAGGGTTAGGGTTAGGGTTAGGGTTAGGGTTAGGGTTAGGGTTAGGGTTAGGGTTAGGGTTAGGGTTAGGGTTAGGGTTAGGGTTAGGGTTAGGTATAGGGATGATAACCACGATCGGTCATGACTGATCCTCGACCGATCCTATAAGTGAGTCCTTTCTGGTACTTGTGGGTACTGCAGGTAAGTGAAATTGGCTGTACTGACTAATTGGGACACCCCGGTTCGAATGGTGGTGGTCTTGGGGTCGTGTGACCTTCCGTTCGGGAGCTACATCCGTTTTGGACAGGAAATGGGCTGTATCTCGGGAACGGAAGGTCGTAGAGAGTCGGGGACAAGACTGGCGTGTTGCCCGTGGCCATATTAGGGCAGGCGGATCTTGGTTTGGAAGCTCTACGACCTTCCGTTCAAGAGTTATGATTGGTCAAAGTGTTTTCCATTGAAATGAATGGGAATTTCGGAAAATTCTTCTAAGTCCAGCCCTAGTTGACTGTCCATTGGGCCTTTCCTAACCCTAACCAGGCTTGACCTCTGGTGTTTCTGACCCTAACCTGTCCTGTAACCCTAATCCTAACCATAACCCCCAATTAGGGTTGTGGGAGTGGTTATGGTTAGGGTTTGGGTTGTGGGAGTGGTTGTGATTAGGGTTAGGGTTGTGGTTTGGCCTAGTATTGTGGCAGACTTTGTGTATAGGGTTAGGGTTAGGGTTAGGGTTAGGGTTAGGGTTAGGGTTAGGGTTAGGGTTAGGGTTAGGTATAGGGATGATAACCACGATCGGTCATGACTGATCCTCGACCGATCCTATAAGTGAGTCCTTTCTGGTACTTGTGGGTACTGCAGGTAAGTGAAATTGGCTGTACTGACTAATTGGGACACCCCGGTTCGAATGGTGGTGGTCTTGGGGTCGTGTGACCTTCCGTTCGGGAGCTACATCCGTTTTGGACAGGAAATGGGCTGTATCTCGGGAACGGAAGGTCGTAGAGAGTCGGGGACAAGACTGGCGTGTTGCCCGTGGCCATATTAGGGCAGGCGGATCTTGGTTTGGAAGCTCTACGACCTTCCGTTCAAGAGTTATGATTGGTCAAAGTGTTTTCCATTGAAATGAATGGGAATTTCGGAAAATTCTTCTAAGTCCAGCCCTAGTTGACTGTCCATTGGGCCTTTCCTAACCCTAACCAGGCTTGACCTCTGGTGTTTCTGACCCTAACCTGTCCTGTAACCCTAATCCTAACCATAACCCCCAATTAGGGTTGTGGGAGTGGTTATGGTTAGGGTTTGGGTTGTGGGAGTGGTTGTGATTAGGGTTAGGGTTGTGGTTTGGCCTAGTATTGTGGCAGACTTTGTGTATAGGGTTAGGGTTAGGGTTAGGGTTAGGGTTAGGGTTAGGGTTAGGGTTAGGGTTAGGGTTAGGGTTAGGGTTAGGGTTAGGGTTAGGGTTAGGTATAGGGATGATAACCACGATCGGTCATGACTGATCCTCGACCGATCCTATAAGTGAGTCCTTTCTGGTACTTGTGGGTACTGCAGGTAAGTGAAATTGGCTGTACTGACTAATTGGGACACCCCGGTTCGAATGGTGGTGGTCTTGGGGTCGTGTGACCTTCCGTTCGGGAGCTACATCCGTTTTGGACAGGAAATGGGCTGTATCTCGGGAACGGAAGGTCGTAGAGAGTCGGGGACAAGACTGGCGTGTTGCCCGTGGCCATATTAGGGCAGGCGGATCTTGGTTTGGAAGCTCTACGACCTTCCGTTCAAGAGTTATGATTGGTCAAAGTGTTTTCCATTGAAATGAATGGGAATTTCGGAAAATTCTTCTAAGTCCAGCCCTAGTTGACTGTCCATTGGGCCTTTCCTAACCCTAACCAGGCTTGACCTCTGGTGTTTCTGACCCTAACCTGTCCTGTAACCCTAATCCTAACCATAACCCCCAATTAGGGTTGTGGGAGTGGTTATGGTTAGGGTTTGGGTTGTGGGAGTGGTTGTGATTAGGGTTAGGGTTGTGGTTTGGCCTAGTATTGTGGCAGACTTTGTGTATAGGGTTAGGGTTAGGGTTAGGGTTAGGGTTAGGGTTAGGGTTAGGGTTAGGGTTAGGGTTAGGGTTAGGGTTAGGGTTAGGGTTAGGGTTAGGTATAGGGATGATAACCACGATCGGTCATGACTGATCCTCGACCGATCCTATAAGTGAGTCCTTTCTGGTACTTGTGGGTACTGCAGGTAAGTGAAATTGGCTGTACTGACTAATTGGGACACCCCGGTTCGAATGGTGGTGGTCTTGGGGTCGTGTGACCTTCCGTTCGGGAGCTACATCCGTTTTGGACAGGAAATGGGCTGTATCTCGGGAACGGAAGGTCGTAGAGAGTCGGGGACAAGACTGGCGTGTTGCCCGTGGCCATATTAGGGCAGGCGGATCTTGGTTTGGAAGCTCTACGACCTTCCGTTCAAGAGTTATGATTGGTCAAAGTGTTTTCCATTGAAATGAATGGGAATTTCGGAAAATTCTTCTAAGTCCAGCCCTAGTTGACTGTCCATTGGGCCTTTCCTAACCCTAACCAGGCTTGACCTCTGGTGTTTCTGACCCTAACCTGTCCTGTAACCCTAATCCTAACCATAACCCCCAATTAGGGTTGTGGGAGTGGTTATGGTTAGGGTTTGGGTTGTGGGAGTGGTTGTGATTAGGGTTAGGGTTGTGGTTTGGCCTAGTATTGTGGCAGACTTTGTGTATAGGGTTAGGGTTAGGGTTAGGGTTAGGTATAGGGATGATAACCACGATCGGTCATGACTGATCCTCGACCGATCCTATAAGTGAGTCCTTTCTGGTACTTGTGGGTACTGCAGGTAAGTGAAATTGGCTGTACTGACTAATTGGGACACCCCGGTTCGAATGGTGGTGGTCTTGGGGTCGTGTGACCTTCCGTTCGGGAGCTACATCCGTTTTGGACAGGAAATGGGCTGTATCTCGGGAACGGAAGGTCGTAGAGAGTCGGGGACAAGACTGGCGTGTTGCCCGTGGCCATATTAGGGCAGGCGGGTTAGGGTTAGGGTTAGGGTTAGGGTTAGGGTTAGGGTTAGGGTTAGGGTTAGGGTTAGGGTTAGGGTTAGGGTTAGGGTTAGGGTTAGGGTTAGGGTTAGGGTTAGGGTTAGGGTTAGGGTTAGGGTTAGGGTTAGGGTTAGGGTTAGGGTTAGGGTTAGGGTTAGGGTTAGGGTTAGGGTTAGGGTTAGGGTTAGGGTTAGGGTTAGGGTTAGGGTTAGGGTTAGGGTTAGGGTTAGGGTTAGGGTTAGGGTTAGGGTTAGGGTTAGGGTTAGGGTTAGGGTTAGGGTTAGGGTTAGGGTTAGGGTTAGGGTTAGGGTTAGGGTTAGGGTTAGGGTTAGGGTTAGGGTTAGGGTTAGGGTTAGGGTTAGGGTTAGGGTTAGGGTTAGGGTTAGGGTTAGGGTTAGGGTTAGGGTTAGGGTTAGGGTTAGGGTTAGGGTTAGGGTTAGGGTTAGGGTTAGGGTTAGGGTTAGGGTTAGGGTTAGGGTTAGGGTTAGGGTTAGGGTTAGGGTTAGGGTTAGGGTTAGGGTTAGGGTTAGGGTTAGGGTTAGGGTTAGGGTTAGGGTTAGGGTTAGGGTTAGGGTTAGGGTTAGGGTTAGGGTTAGGGTTAGGGTTAGGGTTAGGGTTAGGGTTAGGGTTAGGGTTAGGGTTAGGGTTAGGGTTAGGGTTAGGGTTAGGGTTAGGGTTAGGGTTAGGGTTAGGGTTAGGGTTAGGGTTAGGGTTAGGGTTAGGGTTAGGGTTAGGGTTAGGGTTAGGGTTAGGGTTAGGGTTAGGGTTAGGGTTAGGGTTAGGGTTAGGGTTAGGGTTAGGGTTAGGGTTAGGGTTAGGGTTAGGGTTAGGGTTAGGGTTAGGGTTAGGGTTAGGGTTAGGGTTAGGGTTAGGGTTAGGGTTAGGGTTAGGGTTAGGGTTAGGGTTAGGGTTAGGGTTAGGGTTAGGGTTAGGGTTAGGGTTAGGGTTAGGGTTAGGGTTAGGGTTAGGGTTAGGGTTAGGGTTAGGGTTAGGGTTAGGGTTAGGGTTAGGGTTAGGGTTAGGGTTAGGGTTAGGGTTAGGGTTAGGGTTAGGGTTAGGGTTAGGGTTAGGGTTAGGGTTAGGGTTAGGGTTAGGGTTAGGGTTAGGGTTAGGGTTAGGGTTAGGGTTAGGGTTAGGGTTAGGGTTAGGGTTAGGGTTAGGGTTAGGGTTAGGGTTAGGGTTAGGGTTAGGGTTAGGGTTAGGGTTAGGGTTAGGGTTAGGGTTAGGGTTAGGGTTAGGGTTAGGGTTAGGGTTAGGGTTAGGGTTAGGGTTAGGGTTAGGGTTAGGGTTAGGGTTAGGGTTAGGGTTAGGGTTAGGGTTAGGGTTAGGGTTAGGGTTAGGGTTAGGGTTAGGGTTAGGGTTAGGGTTAGGGTTAGGGTTAGGGTTAGGGTTAGGGTTAGGGTTAGGGTTAGGGTTAGGGTTAGGGTTAGGGTTAGGGTTAGGGTTAGGGTTAGGGTTAGGGTTAGGGTTAGGGTTAGGGTTAGGGTTAGGGTTAGGGTTAGGGTTAGGGTTAGGGTTAGGGTTAGGGTTAGGGTTAGGGTTAGGGTTAGGGTTAGGGTTAGGGTTAGGGTTAGGGTTAGGGTTAGGGTTAGGGTTAGGGTTAGGGTTAGGGTTAGGGTTAGGGTTAGGGTTAGGGTTAGGGTTAGGGTTAGGGTTAGGGTTAGGGTTAGGGTTAGGGTTAGGGTTAGGGTTAGGGTTAGGGTTAGGGTTAGGGTTAGGGTTAGGGTTAGGGTTAGGGTTAGGGTTAGGGTTAGGGTTAGGGTTAGGGTTAGGGTTAGGGTTAGGGTTAGGGTTAGGGTTAGGGTTAGGGTTAGGGTTAGGGTTAGGGTTAGGGTTAGGGTTAGGGTTAGGGTTAGGGTTAGGGTTAGGGTTAGGGTTAGGGTTAGGGTTAGGGTTAGGGTTAGGGTTAGGGTTAGGGTTAGGGTTAGGGTTAGGGTTAGGGTTAGGGTTAGGGTTAGGGTTAGGGTTAGGGTTAGGGTTAGGGTTAGGGTTAGGGTTAGGGTTAGGGTTAGGGTTAGGGTTAGGGTTAGGGTTAGGGTTAGGGTTAGGGTTAGGGTTAGGGTTAGGGTTAGGGTTAGGGTTAGGGTTAGGGTTAGGGTTAGGGTTAGGGTTAGGGTTAGGGTTAGGGTTAGGGTTAGGGTTAGGGTTAGGGTTAGGGTTAGGGTTAGGGTTAGGGTTAGGGTTAGGGTTAGGGTTAGGGTTAGGGTTAGGGTTAGGGTTAGGGTTAGGGTTAGGGTTAGGGTTAGGGTTAGGGTTAGGGTTAGGGTTAGGGTTAGGGTTAGGGTTAG
>CM059332.1:0-49879 GCA_030340685.1 Protosalanx chinensis
TCACATGTTTCACAATGCTAGTAAAGACTCTCAGATCTGAGATCAGGTATATCTCCACCTAGTTTGTTTCCACAATGCTCAGACTAACAGCCCATGTCAAGCATCCCAGAGTACAGGTCAGATCTAGAGTTCTTTCTTAAACAGTATTTTCCTCCAGAGCCACACAGCTGTGCTGCAGTGGGATCGGGGCTCCAGGTCTTCTAACTTCCTACAGAACAGCAGCTTCTGTAGTGTTAAAACATCCTGTGATCACAGTGATGGAGTGTGAGGGGAACAGAAGCACCTGAGCTGTTACTTAACCCTGGCAGAGTTTGTTCACCAATACCATGTAATCTACTGTACAGTGCAGCCTCAACCTCTGCCCCAGCCCCAACCTCTGCCCCGGCCTCAACCTCTGCCCCAGCCTCAACCTCAGCCTCTGCCCCAGCCAGAAAGATCTATATAGAAACCATCTATAGCATATTTGCTGATCATGCCCTCAGGCAGTGATCTCATAGACTAAGATAAGAACCTCCTGGTATCATCTCAATGTTGGAGTTGGATTTGATTGCAACTGGAATTGGTGAAAGTAGAGCTGAGAGTAGTGATGAGGAAGAGGGGGGGGGGCAGCGATGAGGAAGGGGGGGGGGGCAGATAGTACTTTCCTGGCACTGATCCAGGGGGCAACTCATCACTCACCCAGACGTTCTGCTTCTGGAACCATCCCTAGTTGAACTACCCAGGGTTTTATTTATTGTTATTCTTCATTCTATATCTATATTCACAGCTCGGTCTGGTTTGCTAATCAAAACACAACATTACGGCTGCTGATTGGATTAAATTCAACAGACGTTCTGTCATTCTAAATCGATTCCAGACACTTGAAGAGAGTCTCAGGACAGCAGAGGCTGTGTGGCCCTGCTGAGGGAAGATAAGACATGTGCTTCTGGGATGAAAGAAGGCTGAAGTTAAGACACTGCTTGGTGTTTCGTAACCAAATGTACAGAACGTTCTGTTGACAAGTCTACTAAAGCCAATCAGAACAACAGTTAAGTCATGGACCACATTCTCTGTCCTCAGTCAAATGGACCTCAGTAGATTTTCATTTCAGTCAGTGTGCAGTTCATTTCAAACACCTGCTCTGGTTTGCGTCTTGTAATGCAGTAGACAGATCACAGTACATGAAGTAACACAGCTGCAGTCTCAGTGTGTGTGGATGGAAAACAGAACCTTTGGCTAAACGGAGATCCCAGCAAGTTGCTGTTAGCTTCACCAGCTGGTGACAAGAGGACTGGGAACATGTTAGAGAGCTCAGAGAGACACGACACCATGCTGGATCTCTTCCTAATGACTGACTGTCCTTCCCTCCATCCGCTCTCTCTTCCTCCTTGCTTGTCATTCATGCAGAGCTGCCCAGCTGATTTGGCATGTGCTAACGCTAACCGCAGAAGGACTGATGTAAGGCACTCTGATAGCTTGCTACATTTGGAGCATCATGGCGAGTGAATTCAGAACTTTTATCTCATTTAATTATGTAAATCATATGCCACAGTTATTTCTTATCATGACAGTGGAGAGCATTTTTTTTTTATGACGCCCTCTTTCTATCTCTCCCTCTCTCCTCACTTTGTCTCTCCCTCCCTCTCTCTCTCTCCCTCTCTCCTCACTTTGTCTCTCCCTCCCTCTCTCTCTCTCTCTCTGCTTCTCAGTAATTGGTTATGAGAGTCTGTGAGCACAGCAGTTTTAACTTGGCAGCAATCTGTCATGGAGAAATATATGGAACCCTATAGGATGTGTTGTACTCCATCATGGTGCCATGTATGTAAAACAACCATCTTTCCTCTCCCCTCCTTTCTCCCTTACACACATTATTAGATTGTACATTTCTCTCACATTTCTCTCCATATTTCCCCATTGAGCTACTTTCTACCTCTTTCAGTTGTCCATGGCAACACAGTGAAAATGGTTATGAATGCATATTCCAGAAATCCCATTCCCCCCCCCTCCCTTCCCACCCATCAAGTCTTCCCCCCCCCCCCCAGAACTGCTCTGGGGTCAGTGAATTGAGGTTGTGGACAACGTATCAAGGAAATAAATAGAAGTCAATTCAGTTACGTTGTGCTTGGTGAAAGTGAAAACAAATTGACAACAAGTCATATTTCCTTGTAATCTGCAGTGGGAGGAAATGCAACATGACCATGGACAGAATGGTCGGTCTTATTTGTTGTCATTAAGAAGGCCTCTCCTAGTTCTGCCACAACAAGGCTTAAAACCCTCCAAAACACAGATCTTGACAGTGTTATTAAACCCAGCCAAGGGTGGGCAACATGAATACTAAATCACCGTTATGCATTGATGGGTTATCATAAATCTTCACGTGGCTTCAGTAATGAGAAATCAGCCAAAAGGTGATGGAAATTAGTAGTCAAGATTTAACGTGCAACAATAATTGCAAAGATTGTGTTCAACAATCCAGATTACTTTGTCACGCTAGGACCCCGGAAATAGAAAAGTTTCTGAGGTACTTTATCAGAAGCCAGTTATATCCATGCCATTCTACAACTAGCAACATTAATCTGAGATGTGCCAATGTTCACACTGTCATCATAATTCTACACATGTACAATTTCCCAACAGACACCTGGTTTGTCCCACAATAATTTTTCCACACACAGGAAACAGTCAACTTGAACTGCCTGCCGTCAGGATAAGCACAGCTCTTTAAGAACAGGAACATCTCCAGTGTGTCTTATTTGACAGAGTTACATCAGAATCAGACAGAGACAGGATGTTGAGGTCTATGAAAGATCATTCTCACCTGCTGTGAAGTTGTAGTTGGCTGAAAACCCCATGGCCTCCAGCTCTCCATCTGAGACAAATTTGATCCAGAGGTATCGTCCACTGCTCCTGATGAAGGGGGGCCTGTTCTGACCACAGTAACGCCCCATGATCGGGGAGAAGCCGAACGGTCCATCTCTCACCTCAATGTTGTCAAATTTACATTCCCAGGAGGACTCTATTGAGTAGCTGTCGTCAAAATGCAGATGGATGCACTGCCTTGGAGGTGCTGGACAAACAAATAACAGATATGTAAAAGAAGGATGGGATATATTCAGTCACCAAGTAATCATGTGCTGATTAGAGCTCAGTTTAAAGGCTCAGAGATCATCTTGATAAATATCCAAGTTGGATCTGATCCTTCAGTTCTAGCTAAACCTCTGATAGTGTTTTTTCTGTCCTCACAATATCCACTTCATGGTGAGTATTTCCTGGATTCATCTGGATAATCGTGTTAAGCCATAAACTAATCTACCGCTCTGATTAATCAAATATCAAACCCCAGTCCACAAAATAAACAGACTGCAACTGGAACTAGCTGTCTAATTCTATTACAGTCATCTGCCAAACATCAGCTAAACCCAGAGGTCTACTTCCTAAGATTTCATTACCAAACAGAAATCGTTTTCTTAATTGGTCTTTATTCACAGGAGAGAAAACTCCTAGACTACACCTTCAAACCTCAATATTTAGAGAAACCTGCCCCCAAAACATATCTTTACTTAGGGCAGACTGACAAAAACACCCTTCTGAAGTCTTTGGTATCTTGTACCACATGACATGTTTCAGTGCCTGAGATCCTGATGAGCTTGGAGGAACTGTTTACCTTCAATGATGTAGACACACTCTGTTTCTGGAGGGTATTTGTTTGGATAGTTGGGGGACGTGAACAGGCCTCCGTCTGGATCCTTTACCCACGATCCACACTGGCCTGCAGGCTTCACTCCTGAGTTGTTTTCCACTGAATAGTGAGGAAAATGAAACGTTAATATTAGTAGTTTCATGGAAGAACATGAGAGAGAGGGCAGGTGAGGAGGTGCATTAAGTAGCCTGGTGGATCACTTAAGTAGATGGGCAGGTTGGTAGGTAGGTTCATAGACACATAGACACATATATACAGTACATACATACATACAGTACATACATACATACAGTACATACATACATACATACATAGATCTATAGATCCATAGACACATAGATCCATTACCTGTTGAATCCCTTTTTGTTGCCCCCGTTAGCCCAAGAATAAGAAGACTTGCAACAACTGCAATGAAAAACAAATGAATACAGTTAGAGTCTTTCTGTGAAGTTCTGAGCATTGTGTCATCAAAAGACACTTGAATTCAATTCAACTGAATGAAATCACTACATTAAGCTGTGGTGATCTTAAAACACACGGCTAGTGAAGATTTCACACAGTAGTGAATAACAGACTTCATGTTGTCAGTATCTGGATGGGAGTGTGACCTCAGATGGTGGCAGAGCAGACTCAAGCTGTGCAACTTCATTCCAACTTCAACACCTACTATTTCATTTGCGCTCTATGGACTTCATGCAGCTTAACAAATATACATCTTTAAAAAACGATGTGTAGTTCTATACGGGTAGTAATTATAGAACATTATAGAATATAGTTGAATAAATGTATTCATCTTTTATGAAACCAAACAAATCCCCGTCATGATGCTTGGAATAATGTCCAGATCTCCTGGTTCCCCGAGGTGGATGTTGGACTCCTCTGGAAGGTCTGCAGGTCTGCAGCAGGGTACAGACTGACTTCATGATTAGATGAAAGACTCACCATGAGGGAAGCTGTGTCCATGTACCATGACTGCTCCAAGAGGCTTCACACTCCACTAATTCCATTTAGATCAGGGAAGAATTCAAGAGAAAACGATGGAGGTTGAAGAAAAACGATACATTGTCATCTATCCGCAGTAACATCCCCTCCATTCGGATCGTCAGGGACAGGTTCTGCTGTCAGTTCTCATGAGTTCAGATGGGAGGTTAATCCAGACTGAACAGTTTCAGGTTAAAGTGTGTCCAGATGTGAACCTTCTTTCAGATCCCATCCACATGTCTCCAGTCCCGCTTCTGGCGCACTGAGAGGAGTCATGGTTCCGTCATCTGCGCTCCTGTTCTCTCCACCTCTGGGATCTTCCGATGAACAGAATTAGACAGAAGGCAGATCAGTTTATTATTTATTCCTCTTCGATCCTGTTAACAGACAGAATCCTGCGGAAACGTTTCAACCATCCTGAGCAGCTTTTCTGGACTGGATTCTCTCATTTGCGATGCGTAAAAATAACATGAGCATCAGTGAGTGTAGTCACGATATGGGGAACTGTGATCATCTCATGCTGTTCTCTCAGTTTCCTTCAGGATGAAGATCCTCTCTCTTCTTCCTCCTCTATTGTATCCCCATATTACACCGATCCTTCAGCATTCTTTAATCCATTCCTTCATTCAGTTGACCAACATTACGGTACAAAATCACAATTCATTATAAAAGAAGTGAAATATAAAAAAAGTGACTCCTTTCACTAAAGGAACCAACTTCGTCGATATGACGCGAAAAGTAGAGAAAGTAGCAGATGAAGGGTTCTTTAAGATCCGCAGGATCACAGCTGAGGATGGAAAAGCAGAAAACCAGGAGACGTTGTTTTTATTTATTTTTAAGAAACACATTAAAAAAACAACAACAACAAAAAAACAGTCAGAAGTGGATGAACAGACCTTCATCATCTGAGCTCCAGCAGCGGGAGAGGCTCCTGATCAGGTGAAACACAGAGAAGACTGAAGCTTCATCAAGGACATCTTATCATCTTAATGTTATCATCTTATTATCTTAAACCATGTTGGTCACTGTGCTGCAAAAAGCTTTTTAATGGATTTGAAGTTAATGCCTTATGTTTAGTTTTGTATCAGTTTATTGCGCTCAGCTGTTCTAAAGTGTAAAAAACTGTCTTTTCTTCTCGTTCTTCTTCTTTATTTATCTGTAAATAATATGATCTGCTCCCATATGGACACATTTCAATAAAAAGTTTGATCTATGATCTTTGATCTACTAACTTCATGTCGGTTTTTCATGACCACAGGGAAATGTCATTAAGATAAACTGATATGGTTTCAAGATCTGCCTGACAAATATTGAACTGTAATTTCAACAAGCCGATACAATAACAACCTTTGAAAGGTTCATTGATCTTGGATACCTTTGACTGTTACAATAAGTACAACATTATATAGAGCAGTTAAATAATGGATCAAATACCAGACTTATCATGTAAAACACACACCTGCATGTGACTCCTCAGAAGGAATGACTAATATTGCTGCTTATTAAGCTAAATACAAATAATGTAAAACTCAAAAGGTTTGTTCAAGTTCACACAAAGCTTCCTCTGGTGACTTCTACTCTTTCATTTAAAATGAGATACTGTCTGTGTACCAGAGGACAGAACACAGGTGAGATGATCTCTGATTCAACACGTCACTGTTGTCCTCTCATTACTCAGGTGAACCTGTTAGCTGTGTACATTTTCCCTTTAAGGCTTCAGGAAAAGAGACGAAGAGAAGAAGTGTAGAAAAGGTGCAGCAGAATATCAGGTGGTCTTCATCCCCACTGAGGAAGGTTGGAGTGATGATCACACCTCATGATCAAAGAGTTCAGGGATGAAGCAGCCTTTCAACAGAGCAGCAGACATGATCCATCTCATATTCATCTTACAGAAGCCTCATCACCACCAGACACTGTTCCTCTATTCTGCATGCTAATATGTTTATTAGCGTTCACTAAGTGGCTTTGATTAGCATTAAATACACTGTGTTCTGATGACAGGTGTCTAAATGAACCCACAGCTGAGATCATGTGACATCCCCCAGAGAAATCAGCATGACAGTGTCTTCTCTGTCTGTCTCTGTCTGTCTCTGTCTGTCTCTGTCTGTCTCTGTCTGTCTCTGTCTGTCTCTGTCTGTCTCTGTCTGTCTCTGTCTGTCTCTGTCTTCTGTCTGTCTGTCTGTCTCTGTCTTCTCTGTCTGTCTATCTATCTCTCTCTCTCTCTCTCATATTTTCACAAAGCTTCATTCTAGCTGGTGTAGTTCTGGATAAACATGAGATCAAATGTCCTCAGATCACACAGAGGTCTCTAAGGGCTTCATGCCAGTGGATCATGGCTCTTTACTTGACTGTTTTGGATGCCACTAACCATCAGCAGTCCAGTTAGTGCTAGTCACTCTTCTTGATACAGTAGAGCCATATACTGGGAGCGTAGCAGCCCCCTTGGAAGCAGACTGTACAGTGCCTGCCTACCTCCCTGACAACACAAACACAGAAACACAACAGAAATCAAATGCCAATTTCTTTGCGCAGTCAAAGCCTATTACACATATTATATGGTAAGGGGGGGTGGTCAATAACATATGAAGCCAAATAATATTGTGCCCCTAGCTTGATATTGATTAGCATTGATATTGAGTTTCATTTAGTCAAATAACTTTGCAACCAAAACAGGGCATGTTTGTGATTTTGGGGTGGGGAGGGGGGAGGGGGGAGGCGAGGAGATAAAGAAGAGCAATATGGGAATTATTCAAATGAGGCTTATCTGAGCTCCTCTATGCAACAGCAGCTCTGCTGAATTGAATAGTCGCCCCCAGCTTAGCGCAGCAGCATGTATAAACTATCTGTTTGAATGGAAGGGAGATGGCAGAAGCATCTCAGAGAAACAGTTCATTCCAAGACTTCCAGGCCCATTTCTAATTAAGGGAGTTTATCAATTGGATGGAGATACGCTCTGTGGTTCAGCTACCTCAGTGAATTAGCAATTAGAATCACTTTGGGCCAATGGGAACCTCAGCCGGGAATCCATATATTATAGACAAAATATATGATTAATAGATAAATTGATCAAACTAAACACAGGTGTATTTCTCTGGATGCAGTAAGGTAACATTGTCTCATAAATCAGTTCATCATCTCTAAGCTGTTGTGGTGTTTAGTCGTGACAAGCATGAATAGACCTGTTTCACCTGTCATCTACATCACAGCGTGAAGTTCACTTCCTGTTTCCTGTCTTCACTGCTAACAGGGGTGGCTTCACCCAGCAGAATGATCACAGAGGCTAAAGCCTTTGGTCATCTGGGACTCATGTTCACCTTGTTAGTGATGCACTGAACAAACAGCATCTGTTTGTCCTTCAACACTCTTCATTAAACAGGCCCTTTCACCAGAATGGCCCTTCTGATCAGGGGCTGATATTTCAGCTCCTCTTTCTGCTGTATTCTCTGGTGTCTTTGTTTCAGGTGAAAGGCTGATTCTGTTCTCATCCTTCACCTGGAGCCAGGAGGGGGGAGCTAGGAGGACATGGAGGGGGGAGCTAGGAGGACATGGAGGGGGGAGCTAGGAGGACATGGAGGGGGGAGCTAGGAGGACATGGAGGGGGGAGCTAGGAGGACATGGAGGGGGGAGCTAGGAGGATATGGAGGGGGGAGCTAGGAGGACATGGAGGGGGGAGCTAGGAGGACATGGAGGGGGGAGCTAGGAGGACATGGAGGGGGGAGCTAGGAGGACATGGAGGGGGGAGCTAGGAGGATATGGAGGGGGGAGCTAGGAGGACATGGAGGGGGGAGCTAGGAGGACATGGAGGGGGGAGCTAGGAGGACATGGAGGGGGGAGCTAGGAGGACATGGAGGGGGGAGCTAGGAGGACATGGAGGGGGGAGCTAGGAGAACATGGAGGGGGGAGCTAGGAGGACATGGAGGGGGGAGCTAGGAGGACATGGAGGGGGGAGCTAGGAGGACGTGGAGGCTAGTCATGTGCTTTTTACAGAGATCCAGCCTACAGTAGCTTTAGGATTGACTTTTTCTGTTGTTGGACCAAACCTGTTGTTGGACTATCCTGTGGTCCTGTTTAAACGGTTATGCAAAGTCCTGACCCATAATCACCTCCAGTCTGTCGGTAGAAGCCAGACTGTAGGCTGTCCTTGTACTGCAGGAATCACCTCTTTCTTTGTCCTTGTAACAGGGAAACCATTGGCCTGAATCTCTCTGGCTCCTGGCTAACATCTTCACCTCCTTCAATCTGTTCCACTCCTCCATTCTCAGTCCTTATGGGTCAAACCAACTGGGTCCTTCCAGATTGGACCTAATTAGCAGGGTGGTTGCCATGCAGACTGCAGGCTGTCACATCCTCAGGTTGGTGCTTCTGGGGTCAGCAAGGTCTTCAGCCCTCAATAAGACTTGGGGAGGTTTTGGAACCTGGGGGGGGGGGGGGGGGGTCTGTGTTCACACACACTGTGTAGAAATATGGCTTGGAACAGGAAGTCCAGACTCTAAATCAAGCCAATGCAAAAGCTGGCAGTAGATTCATATTTTAGCAGAAGATAAGGAGGTGGTAGAAGGAGAGGAGTCATGCTGGTCTGTATTTGAGCTCTGAAGCTCTCCAGTTCAACCGTGTTCGGGTTAGACGAGTTCTACCCTCAGTTCTGAAACCGTGTTTCACTGTAGAAGGAGAGGGTTCATTTCAGCAGAAATGCCAGATGGGGTTTAAAAGTGCTGACTGGAGGTTTATTAGAGGACCTTGTGTTGTGAGGGGGGGGGGGGGGGGGGGGGGAGATGCCCTCCCTTTTGCACGCTTAAACACTGACACAGAGTTCTGATGTCCCCAGTCACTAGTGGGGGTACGGTACATTTAACTCCACTCAAGTGAAATTGTTGGAATTGCTTAGTTCGATAAAATGTCACGGTGGGCGAGAGCACAGCGAGTTCTGGAAGCTCAGAGAGAATCAAGAGAGCTGAATGAAGATAGACTGAGTGATGTCACACCTTATTCTACAATTAAATCATGAATGGAATTCATCATATCAGATTTAAAAACGACACTATGGTTTAGCTCTGATTATGAGACAGAAGCTAAAAGAGTTTCCTCTTTTTTTCCTCAAGGACGTTGTAACATAAGGAATCCTCTCTGAATAATGATCCCAGTCCAAATGTTGCAGTGTGGCAGTTCAATAATTCATCCTGAGAGGGTGCCGCCATATTGGCCTGATCTCACCCAACTCTCTGTACACGTGTCCTTGAGAGAGCGATAAGCTCTCACTGTGCTTCTCTTCCATCCTAATGAACTGAAACACTCTATTCCAACACCTCACCTCTTTCAGGGTGATGAATATCTTGTGAATGGCAATTCAGTACTAGCAGAGATCTGACATGTATGCAGGAGTTAACTCAGGTGTCCTTTCTGGGGATTCTGCTCTTTTTAAGGACAGAGACAGATGAAGACGTTCAGTCTGTGTCTTCTGTTTCAGCTAAAGGGTGAGTCTCCTCTGGTCCTCATCATTTGAAGGAGGTCACACTGGACAGTCACAGGAAGGCCAGTTTGTCACCATCACTGCCCAACTACTAACCAAACCTCTGCATCAGCTTCTAGAAGCAGTGGCAGCGTTCCAGTGGAAAACAGACAATGCAACTGATTTGATTCTGCCACAATAGAACCTCCAATCCAGAGTGAAGATTGTAATCTGTGTAGTAATGGCCTGTTCTGCTATATGTCACTGGCTTCCCTGTAGGACGTCGTCACTGCTGCTTGTTGTGTAAAAAACAGGATTGGAGCAGGAAGAGGAGAGCAGAAGAAATGGAAGAAGAGAAGAAAAAGAAAGATTGATGACTGAGAAGGTGCTTAGTGGACTGAACAGAGGCTGATCCTGTAGAGAACAGGAAGGTGCTCACTATACTGAACAGAGGCTGATCCTGTAGAGAACAGGAAGGTGCTCACTATACTGAACAGAGGCTGATCCTGTAGAGAACAGGAAGGTGCTCACTATACTGAACAGAGGCTGATCCTACAGAGAACAGGAAGGTGCTTACTATACTGAACAGAGACTGATCCTACAGAGAACAGGAAGGTGCTCACTATACTGAACAGAGACTGATCCTGTAGAGAACAGGAAGGTGCTCACTATACTGAACAGACACTGATCCTACAGAGAACAGGAAGGTGCTCACTATACTGAACAGAGACTGATCCTACAGAGAACAGGAAGGTGCTCACTATACTGAACAGAGACTGATCCTACAGAGAACAGGAAGGTGCTCACTATACTGAACAGAGACTGATCCTGTAGAGAACAGGAAGGTGCTCACTATACTGAACAGAGACTGATCCTGTAGAGAACAGGAAGGTGCTCACTATACTGAACAGAGACTGATCCTGTAGAGAACAGGAAGGTGCTCACTATACTGAACAGAGGCTGATCCTACAGAGAACAGGAAGGTGCTCACTATACTGAACAGAGGCTGATCCTGTAGAGAACAGGAAGGTGCTCACTATACTGAACAGAGGCTGATCCTGTAGAGAACAGGAAGGTGCTCACTATACTGAACAGAGGCTGATCCTGTAGAGAACAGGAAGGTGCTCACTATACTGAACAGAGGCTGATCCTACAGAGAACAGGAAGGTGCTCACTATACTGAACAGAGACTGATCCTACAGAGAACAGGAAGGTGCTCACTATACTGAACAGAGACTGATCCTACAGAGAACAGGAAGGTGCTCACTATACTGAACAGAGACTGATCCTACAGAGAACAGGAAGGTGCTCACTATACTGAACAGAGGCTGATCCTGTAGAGAACAGGAAGGTGCTCACTATACTGAACAGAGACTGATCCTGTAGAGAACAGGAAGGTGCTCACTATACTGAACAGAGGCTGATCCTGTAGAGAACAGGAAGGTGCTCACTATACTGAACAGAGACTGATCCTACAGAGAACAGGAAGGTGCTCACTATACTGAACAGAGGCTGATCCTACAGAGAACAGGAAGGTGCTCACTATACTGAACAGAGACTGATCCTACAGAGAACAGGAAGGTGCTCACTATACTGAACAGAGACTGATCCTACAGAGAACAGGAAGGTGCTCACTATACTGAACAGAGACTGATCCTACAGAGAACAGGAAGGTGCTCACTATACTGAACAGAGACTGATCCTACAGAGAACAACAGGAGCAGAAGGCAAAAGCCTCTTGGAGATCTTAAAGACCTGCATATGCACCACAGCTATACGAGGGTGTGTGTGTGTGCCTGTGTGTGTGTGTGTATATGTGAGTGCATGTGCGTGTGTTTGTGTAGTGTTGTGTGTCAGGTTTTAGCACTACATCTCACCCTACCAAAGCATGTGATCAATTAAATAATCAATAAATTAGACGGGACAAACAATCAATAAAAGAAAAAAAAATCCTCTCCAGCTTCCTTAAGGAAATCGATTGTTTTAATTGTCCTCTTAGACACATAATACTGGTGTTTTAATCAATTTTGGCAGCAGTCAGCTACAGCTCATCAAAGCACATCCTCACTATCTTCCTCAGGGAAGAAGAGGAGTGACAGAAGAGGAGTGTCAGAAGAGGAGTGTCAGAAGAGGAGTGACAGAAGAGGAGTGACAGAAGAGGAGTGTCAGAAGAGGAGTGTCAGAAGAGGAGTGTCAGAAGAGGAGTGTCAGAAGAGGAGTGTCAGAAGAGGAGTGACAGAAGAGGAGTGTCAGAAGAGGAGTGTCAGAAGAGGAGTGTCAAAAGAGGAGTGTCAGAAGAGGAGTGACAGAAGAGGAGTGTCAGAAGAGGAGTGTCAGAAGAGGAGTGTCAGAAGAGGAGTGACAGAAGAGGAGTGACAGAAGAGGAGTGACAGAAGAGGAGTGACAGAAGAGGAGTGTCAGAAGAGGAGTGTCAGAAGAGGAGTGTCAGAAGAGGAGTGTCAGAAGAGGAGTGACAGAAGAGGAGTGACAGAAGAGGAGTGACAGAAGAGGAGTGACAGAAGAGGAGTGACAGAAGAGGAGTGACAGAAGAGGAGTGACAGAAGAGGAGTGACAGAAGAGGAGTGTCAGAAGAGGAGTGTCAGCTTTACATCAGCATTTGTTCTCTAACAGATCAGGTGAACTTGCTGGATGACTCAGACCTGCATGTTTAGTCCTTTTGCCTTTTTTAGTAGCTTCTACTGTATAGTTACCCTAAACATATATACTTTGGGATGTAAAGCCACCATTAGAACAGCCCCCCCCCCCCCCCCCCCCCCCCCAGAGAGAGCCTAGTTTTTATCTGCTAGCTTAACGATTGTGATCTGACCACTGAGACGGCAGATTAAGAACTTTTCAGAGCAGTATCACTCCAGTGGCTTCTCACTGGGTGGAACGATCTCTACGTGTTGAGACTTACAAAAACAGATTTGAAGACTGAGCAGCAGATTTGGCCAAAACTCACATTAAAGGATGACATCAAAAACATGTTGTCCTATCAAAGGAATCACAAGGAGAGAAATGAATCCCAGTGGATAGTCCCACCAGCTAGAGCTGTGACATCAGACATGTGCTTGGTAGTCTGGGAGATGACTGGAAACGATTAGTCTAACTGGTTTTCCATTTAGGACCCCTCGGTAGCCTACAGTGACTAAGGTGGGCCACTGCAGTGCCTGTCTTATAATGATTTGGTTGTTATCTTGAGATATTAGAAACAGAATATATCTACTTGGGACATGTTGATGGATGGGGCAGCACAGTGCACACGCTCAGCCCAGCCCACTAGGGATCCACTGGAGTGATTTACAGCCGTTTGTTGAGAGTTTCCTAATGAACATTTTTAGCCGTAAACAAACGACCTGTTTACCTCTTCATTCATGGCCTTCAGCAGGATCTCAGGGGAGGAATAAACATGTCATATTCTTTTCACATCTTTGGACTTGGCTGTTCAGTATCACTGCATTCAACCTCAGCTGAGGGGGAACAACCATTACACAATGTAATCACATGTACACACTCTTGTATGTGCACACACAGACACACTCACTCCTGTATGTACCCATTCATAGATGCACACTGGCACACACACACACACACACATACGCTCATAGAAGTTCCATTTCAATCTCCCCAAATGATCAGGGTTAGATGTGTGTGACTGTGATGTGGTGCATCTGTCCTCATGTGAAGCATTTTAAACATGATCACAGATCCACGTGTCCTGTGTGTGTGTGTGTGTGTGTGTGTGTGTGTGTGTGTGTGTGTGTGTGTACATTGACTTGCTTATTCTACTGCAGTCATTTATATTTGGTCCTCCAGTGATGAATGACTTGGATCAAACCTGGAACAGTTTCACCGGTTTGTACAGCAGCTTGGAAAGCCCAAACCAGCAGGTGCTCCAGTACATCCCTGTTCTGGATCTGGTCAATCCAAAACCTTTTAACTAAGAACCAGAAGTTCTCAGAACTCCAAATCAAATTCAGGTTTCATCGTCAGCGCACTTCAAGCTTGGTTTAATGTTTATTCAATCTGGACGACCAAACTGTTGGCCAATATCATCTTGCATAAATCCCTTTGATGATAGACTGAACCAGCTGCTGAAGAAGTACAGGTACATGTGGGCCGTCCAGTCTCTGAGTGAACATATGTGAATGGAAATCTAACCAGACCAGGACACTGGGTGTGACATTAATTGATATGGAGTCGATTTCCAAGGTCAAATGAAAGAACACAATAAAGTTGACCTCAGATGTATTGTTACCAGTGGTTTGTAGTTTCCTAAGGGACAGCAGACATACTGTCTGGAGCTCTGAGATACTTCAGCAGGGGTTTCTATATCGCTGAGTCAGCTGAGTCCTTGAGTGAGGACCGAACCTTTCCAGAATCATCTCTCTCTCTCTCTCACCCACCCACCCACACATAAACACACACACACAAACACACACATAAACACACACAAACACACACACCCACACACAAACACACCCACACATAAACACACACCCACACATAAACACACATCCACACATAAACACACACCCACACCTACACACACAGCAGCCCACATGCCAGTGTGGTCCAGCATGTCTACAGAGTTCCCATTATGAGCAGTCAGGTCAGTGTTAGTTACTCTACTGGTGGATCAGTCTGCATATTCAGTCTTTTCCAGTGGCTAATTAAGAGGAACATATTACAGTGTGCTTATGAGCTGAAAGTCAGATTTATCTCTATGAACAGTAGCCATTACAACATGTACCCACAAACCACCTCACACCCCCTCACACCCCCTCACACACCGACATAAATATTGAGCACTTGAATACGACCTAAACCTTCAAGGAAGACGAGGGAAAACTCCCGGAAGAAACTCCCTAGAGGAGAAATGAGTGAGAGGCCCCTGGCTCCAGAGATGCTAGGTGCAGAACACAGGCTAAACATAATAATACTGCAGTGAAGTGTCAAGTCAGTGTCACTCTGCATCCTGTGCAGCTAAAGCTAATTGCAGCACAGTGAAGGGCTCAGCTGACTGAATAATTGATCAATTTAGCAGTTTGCAGCCCCCCTGTGGAGTCGCACCTCCTCTCAAGATGCTGTGGAAACACAATGGAACGGTCGGATTCCTGAGTTTGTGAAGGAAGGCTGTGCTGTCAGTTAAACCCCCTGCTAGGTGAAGCTGGCAGATTATTCAATCCAGACGTCGCCTGTTCTGAACCTACAGGGGCCACAAGGCTTCTGCTGGATACACTGACACCTAGAAGTAAACTCTAACTTTGCTGTTTTGACATTTTTGCTACTTTTGTTGCTGCTATCAGCTACAGTTGTTATGTTCATTCACTTCTGGGCAGTGATAAGGAGTTACCTTGGAAACAGCGGTAAAACTATACTGACACAGAACAACCATATGTCTGCTTCTATCCTGCGTGTGACTGTGCAGTGACAGACTGGTGACTAAACAGACTCGGAGACACAGCGTCTCCTGTCTCCTGAGATACGTGTGTGTTTATGTAAATGTGTGTTTGTGTTTCCTGCATGTTTCCTGCATGTTTCCTGCATGTTTCCTGCGTGTTTCCTGCATGTTTCCTGCATGTTTCCTGCATGTTTCCTGCATGTCTCACATGGTGTTGACATGCCAGGCATGCAGGAGACGATCTTTACTGGATAAGAGCCAACAGCAGAGGCAGAAGGTAAAAGGGGAGGGCAGTCCAAGCATGGAGCTGTGGGTGTGTCTGGGTGTGTGTGTGTGTGTGAGTGTGTATGTGTGTGTGTGTGTGTGTCTGTGTGTGTGTCAGTGTGTGTGTGTCTGTGTGAGTGTGTGAAGCCTCCAGCTCTCATCATTAGCGTATGAGGGCTGGTGTTAGGTAGTTCATGCATATTCATCAGGAGTCTGCACCCCCCACCGACGTGAAGCACAGTGTCATCACTGCTCTGAGCCAATCAGGCAGCTTTCCCATATTACCTGAAGAGCAGAGCTGGAGGTTATAAACTGAACTCTCAGTAACTGTCAGTAACTTTCCTATTCTTCTTTTTACCTTGACTTCAGGGAGTGTCCAGTTTGGCCAGTTGAGGGTGGAAGGGTCTTTCTTTAAAGAAAGACAGGGAGATCATTTGTCTTTGATAATTTGATCAAAGAGAGTACTTAACATTAGAGAAGAGCAGCCACTGACTACAGACAGATGAGAGACAGTCAGAGTTCTGTCTGTCTGTCTGTCTGCTCTGTCTGTCTGCTCTGTCTGTCTGCTCTGTCTGTCTGTCTGCTCTGTCTGTCTGTCTGCTCTGTCTGTCTGTCTGCTCTGTCTGCTCTGTCTGTCTGTCTGTCTGTCTGCTCTGTCTGCTCTGTCTGCTCTGTCTGCTCTGTCTGCTCTGTCTGTCTGCTCTGTCTGTCTGCTCTGTCTGTCTGCTCTGTCTGTCTGTCTGCTGATGACATTTACAGCTCATCCAATCAAGAAAGGATTTAGATCAAATCACTACAGAGAACTGGCTTTTTATGCTGGTTTAGTCAAATAAGAAGAGTAATTGACTATTGGTGCAATGATCCTTTATAGTAATCCATCCAGTGTGTGATTGTGTGTGTGTGTGTGTGTGTGTGTGTGTGTGATTGTGTGCACGTGTGTGGTTGTGTGCACGTGTGTGTTCTTGTTTAACACCCTTTTTATTGGCTGGAGACCTTTGAGTTGAGTCAGACAACCAAACAATCGAGGCACATTTGAAAAAACCTGAAGCGCTGGAGTGAGAGCAGAGTGATCTGTCCACTGATGTGGACTGGAGAAACACTCACACACACTGCCAACACACACACACACGGCCAACACACACTGCCAACACACACACACTGCCAACACACACACACACAGCCAACACTCACACACACACACACACACACTGCCAACACACACACACACTGCCAACACACACTGCCAACACACACTGCCAACACTCACTGCCAACACTCTCACACACAAACACATACACACACTCCCAACACCCTCATACACTCCCAACACCCTCACCCTCACCCTCACCCAAATAGACACATCTCCTGTTTACCATGCAGGCTCTCTCTCTACTGGAGGACGTGCATCTCATGCATCAGGATCCCAGAATGCACCTGCATGCAGCCATGCATCACTATGTGTTTGTTTTACGTAGCATACGTGTGTTGGAAACTATGCACTGCCCAGGGGGGTCACTGGCATGGTTCACAGTGTGTGTGTGAGAGTGTGTGTGTGTGTGTGTGTGTGTGAGAGTGTGTGTGTGTGTGTGAGAGTGTGTGTGTGTGTGTGAGAGTGTGTGCTGTGGTCAACTATGGATAAATGTTCTATGCATATAGGTAAGAAGAGAGTCCGTGTTTGAAAGTCCCATTAGCTCATCCTTTCCTCAGGGTCAGTCTGGAATGGGACTGAATCACAGCTGTCTGTCAATCATGTCATGCTGCATTACAGGAATGACTATTTAAATTAAAATATATCAGTCATACAGACCCACAATACTGTGGTCAGAAAACCAAATAAAGTAATTAGTCATGTCAGGGATGTGAGACAGTGTTTGGGTCAGTTATCATTTGAGGTAACTTATTACAACCAGAAGTCATCAAAGCACATTCAGCTGAAGCCACATAAGGAGATCAGGGGCCCTTTGAGCCAAGCTGAGACAAGCAGAGGAAGAGAGAGGAAGAGCGAGGGAGAGAGAGGAAGAGAGAGAAAGAGAGAGGAAGAGAGAGGAAGAGAGAGGGAGCGAGAGGGAGAGAGAGAGAGAGGGAGAGAGAAGAAGAGAGAGAAAGAGGGAGAAAGAGGGAGAAAGAAAAATGAACAGCACTTTGTAAACACCCCTGGTCCCTAACAAGACATCCTAATGAGTGGAATGGCAGAGAGCACATGGCCAGACCGAGACTTGAGAGAAGAAAGTCAGATCATTACAGATCCTGCTGTGAGGTGCAGCTTCCTTAAGTGAGACTGAGTTTCTTTCCACTGCTGGAAGATCCATGCTAAACCAAAGCTTCAGACAACAGAACATAAACAGTTATTTACAATATGACCACGAGAGTTGCTGGAGGTCTTTAATGGATGGCTTCTCATCACCATATGGATCAAAATGCGTAGTTATCAGTCAAGTAAGAAGCACAGTTACTCAAATCGATCATCACAATAACATCCAGCTTTTTTACCATAGCTAAGTAAACCCAGAGCAGAGCAAGTAGACTTTCAGGGTAAATATCTTTGAAGGAAATGCGCTGGTTATAATGTTTGTTCCACCGATGATATGACTGGCTTGTCACCATGAGTTCAATTAGTCGACTATCTTAAGCTCTCTGTTTAAATTGTTCACACTTAAGCGGTTTCTAATTAATTAAGGCTCATGGAGAAATGCAAAAGCCATAAAATTGAGGTACGAATTTGTCCCGATATCCAGGCAGGATCTAAAGCTCAGGAACGATGTGTGAACGTTTGGGAACATCCTCTTCTGGAGGAGAAAAAAAAAGAAATTAACGATCTGAAAACCTTCATCCTTCACATGTCTCAAATGTCCCTCAGTGGAAATAATAACAGCTTTCAAATTTGAGGGAATTTTTTCCGCTTGAATTCTGAGCTTGTGTTGCTCATTTTGACGTGACTGATGGAAGCTAACAGCAGGATCTGCATGCTAATTACAGAAACCCAGAACCCAGAACTTAATACTGTAGAATCTGCTACGCACTCGTCAGCCTAACAGCTGTTGTCCTCCTCAACAGTAACTCCAGTCCTGGTAAAATGAGGTCCAGCCCTTAAGTCAAGGATCTGGTTGGTTATTGGTGTCATTCCTATGTCGTTTATATTCATCATCATGGTTCATCACAGAGCAGCTGTGACTGAGGTCTGAGGCTCTGCAGTGTCCATACTTAAGGGTCTGACTGACTTCAGCTGCAATGTGAAGCTTGGTGAAAGAGATAGACAGAGAGAGAGAGAATGAGAAAAGGAGAATGATGAAGAAAGAGAAAGAAGGAGAGATGGAGAGGAGAAACAGAGGTGAAGAGAGATGAGAAAAACAGGAATATGGACACATGGATGAAACAGACAAAGGAAGCGACAGAAACACGACTGTAAAACAGCATCACACACACACACCCCCACACACTCACACACACACCCCCACACACTCACACACACACCCCCACACACTCACACACACAGACCCTCACACCCAGTATCTGCCCTGTGTGTACAGGCAGTCTGGCTCCAGACAACAATGCTGCTGCTAACTTCAGCTTGACTTTATACGTTACTGATCAGTTTCAGTGTCTCACTATTGTCCAGTGTGTTTCCTCTGCTGCCTCCTGGTCTCAGTGTCCCTGTGTCCCTGTGTCTCAGTGTGTCAGTGTCTCTGTGTCCCTGTGTCTCTGTGTGTCAGTGTCTCTGTGTCCCTGTGTCCCTGTATCTCTGTGTCTCTGTGTGTCAGTGTCTCTGTGTCTCAGTGTCTCTGTGTCTCTGTGTCTCTGTGTCCCTGTGTCTCTGTGTGTCAGTGTCTCTGTGTCCCTGTGTCCCTGTATCTCTGTGTCTCTGTGTGTCAGTGTCTCTGTGTCCCTGTGTCTCTGTGTGTCAGTGTCTCTGTATCCCTGTGTCCCTGTATCTCTGTGTCTCTGTGTGTCAGTGTCTCTGTGTCCCTGTGTCCCTGTATCTCTGTGTCTCTGTGTGTCAGTGTCTCTGTGTCCCTGTGTCTCTGTGTGTCAGTGTCTCTGTGTCCCTGTATCTCTGTGTGTCAGTGTCTCTGTGTCCCTGTGTCCCTGTGTCTCTGTGTGTCAGTGTCCCTGTGTCCCTGTGTCCCTGTGTCTCTGTGTCTCTGTGTGTCAGTGTCCCTGTGTCCCTGTATCTCTGTGTGTCAGTGTCTCTGTGTCCCTGTGTCCCTGTGTCTCTGTGTCTCTGTGTGTCAGTGTCCCTGTGTCCCTGTATCTCTGTGTGTCAGTGTCTCTGTGTCCCTGTGTCCCTGTGTCCCTGTATCTCTGTGTGTCAGTGTCTCTGTGTCCCTGTGTCTCTGTGTCTCAATGTCTCTGTGTCTCTGTGTCCCTGTGTCTCTGTGTCTCTGTGTCCCTGTGTCTCTGTGTCCCTGTATCTCTGTGTGTCAGTGTCTCTGTGTCCCTGTGTCCCTGTGTCCCTGTATCTCTGTGTGTCAGTGTCTCTGTGTCCCTGTGTCTCTGTGTCTCAATGTCTCTGTGTCTCTGTGTCCCTGTGTCTCTGTGTCTCTGTGTCCCTGTGTCTCTGTGTCCCTGTATCTCTGTGTGTCAGTGTCTCTGTGTCTCTGTGTCCCTGTGTCTCTGTGTCTCTGTGTCCCTGTGTCTCTGTGTCTCTGTGTCTCTGTGTCTCAATGTCTCTGTGTCTCTGTGTCTCAGTGTCTCTGTGTCTCTGTGTCTCTGTGTCTCTGTGTCTCAATGTCTCTGTGTCTCTGTGTCTCAGTGTCTCTGTGTCTCTGTGTCTCAGTGTCTCTGTGTCCCTGTGTCTCTGTGTCCCTGTGTCTCTGTGTCTCAATGTCTCTGTGTCTCTGTGTCTCAGTGTCTCTGTGTCTCTGTGTCTCTGTGTCTCTGTGTCTCTGTGTCCCTGTGTCTCTGTGTCCCTGTGTCTCTGTGTCTCTGTGTCCCTGTGTCTCTGTGTCCCTGTGTCTCTGTGTCTCTGTGTCTCTGTGTCTCTGTGTCCCTGTGTCCCTGTGTCTCTGTGTCTCTGTGTCTCTGTGTCTCTGTGTCTCTGTGTCTCTGTGTCTCTGTGTCCCTGTGTCTCTGTGTCTCTGTGTCCCTGTGTCTCTGTGTCCCTGTGTCTCTGTGTCCCTGTGTCTCTGTGTCTCTGTCCATCAGACTCAACTGTCTTACTGGAGGGAAAACATTCAGTTCATTCAGTGCAACAAACCGTTCAAAAATGAAATGTTAAATTGGGTTTGATTTACTCAAACCAAAACATCCGTACATGCAGACAGTTTATGTGATAACTTCAGAGGATGCATCAATATTGTATCGGAGGATAACAAAGTTGTAAAGCCATGCGTGGTTTACAGAACATGATTTGTGGACTTGTGCCCGCTCATTATATCGAAACATTCATTATCAACAGGGCCAAATCATACTCCCTTATGACAACACAAACATAAATATCAAAGGCATTTGAAATGTGCTCCAATTTGGTTGTTATAGCTCATATAGTTCGCTTGATCCCATTTAATTGCATGACATAAATTATGCATCTGAAACAAGGCTATAGTGGCTTTCACCACGTGACAAATGTCCTTTAGACATCCAGTCAATTATATAAGAGTGACAACATTAGAGAAAAACATGCCTTCCTCACAAAATATTAATAAATGATGATATGGAGTATGATGATGTGTCTTCTTCTGCATGTGTTGGTACCATTTGTCTTTCACTTAGCTTTTCATAGGGTAAAATATAGCATCTTTAACATTTGACCTAGTGTTGAACCTTGTGGAACATCAAAATATTATTCCCGAGTCATTTTGGATTCAGATATATTGAGTTGAATTTCTCCCTCAACTCTTTTTTGCCAGGGGTGTGTGTGTGTGTGTGGGGGGGGGGGGGGGGGTAAGTCCTCATGTTGTTGAGACTGACTCAGCTAAAGTATGAGGAGGATAAGAGGAATAACATGTGACAGAGTCACCCCCCTAGGTGGTGATCTCATCTGAGCCTCACATTCTCTCAGTCTGCTGCCCGTCATGTATTCTGTTACACACAGTCCAGCCAGAGAACCACTGAGCCTCTAATCGAATCAGCAATACAAGAGGCCCATGAGGCCACAGTGCACACTGAGCCTCAGACTGAAGCCTGAATGGCATTGAATGAATCAGTAATTGAAAGGCTGGAATGAACGGTGAGCTGAGATCTCCCTCACGTGTCTTTAGGAACTCTGAACACTGAAGAGATGGAACATTCAGGAAGACAGGATGAAGAGTTTCATATCTGTAATGTCTGACTTCCTTCATCATTAGAGTCAGACCTCACATCATGTCAGTTCTCCCAGCACAGGTCACAGCCTGTCCTACCATCACTACAGGTCACAGGTCACAGGTCACAGCCTGTCCTACCATCACTACAGGTCACAGGTCACAGCCTGTCCTACCATCACTACAGGTCACAGGTCACAGCCTGTCCTACCATCACTACAGGTCACAGGTCACAGCCTGTCCTACCATCACTACAGGTCACAGGTCACAGTCAGTTTGAACTCGTACTTCTGTATGCCATGCGCTTCAGCCAGGCATATGGATGCAACTTACAAACGTTTCTTGTTAAAATAAAAACACACTCATACTTCAAATCAAGGGAATAATCTGCGTTTCTTTCCTGACATATAACACCCAAAGGATGAAGAATAAAGCACTTTTTTGTCAAATTAAAGAGGGATTTTATGTTGTAATACAGGAAAATCCAGCACATGTTTCCATCAATCTTGTTGTTGAGGGATCAAAGCCCCGCAGATGAAAGAATCTTCTAGTGAATCCAGACTCTGAGCCAGCAGTCGTGTCTGCAGCATCACTCACAGGATTCCACATCTCTAAGAGAGATTTTTATTTTGGAGATTCGTCTCACTGGAGGGCCTCTTAAAGGATTCATTCAAGACCAACAAGACTGTCCCTCCAAACACAGCAAGACTGTCCCTCCAAACACAGCAAGACTGTCCCTCCAAACACAGCAAGACTGTTCCTCCAAACACAGCAAGACTGTCCCTCCAAACACAGCTATTAACAAGACTGTCCCTCCAAACACAGCTATTAACAAGGCTGTCTCTTCAAACACAGCAAGACTGTCCCTCCAAACACAGCTATTAACAAGACTGTCCCTCCAAACACAGCTATTAACAAGACTGTCCCTCCAAACACAGCAAGACTGTCCCTCCAAACACAGCTATTAACAAGACTGTCCCTCCAAACACAGCTATTAACAAGGCTGTCTCTTCAAACACAGCTATTAACAAGGCTGTCTCTTCAAACACAGCTATTAACAAGACCGTCCCTTCAAACACAGCTTAACACAGAGAAAAATATTCAGATTCAGGATTCTCCGCAAAAACTTTTCGTTTCGTTTCTTTTGACAACACGAACCAACCCAACATGGATTCAGAGTTCAATTTAAGTTTGAATGAATCTTTGGTACAGGAGCACTTGGTGAGGGGGAAGTTTAGAATGTAAGAAAGCTGACAGAGAACTGTAATTAATTTAAAGAACCATATCCTCCATATCCTCTCCTGCTCTGCTGGCTAAAACAGTTCAACTGTCCCATCATCCACTGCTGTAGACAGAAAAACTACACTAATATACTGAAATGAATACATTGCGAGTTTGCTAAAACGGATTTAATGTAAAGACTGCTGCAATGGTGCTGTCTCAGTTGTGTTAGCCCTTGATTTCAAAGGCAGAGGATCGTGTTGTAACTGATCTTGTGTTGAGAAGCTGCATTATACATGTTGATCATAAACAAGCTGGACTGAGCTGAGTGTGCACAGAGGACACCTATTACTTCCTGTGATTAATGATGTTTCTTCCTGTTTAGCAGGAAGCACCTGCAGTTACCATCTGTCACCTCTGCAGCCTCAGCACCAGGCCTCTGCAGCCTCAGCACCAGGCCTCTGCAGCCTCAGCACCAGGCCTCTGCAGCCTCAGCACCAGGCCTCTGCAGCCTCAGCACCAGGCCTCTGCAGCCTCAGCACCAGGCCTCTGCAGCCTCAGCACCAGGCCTCTGCAGCCTCAGCACCAGGCCTCTGCAGCCTCAGCACCAGGCCTCAGCAGACTCAGCACCAGGCCTCAGCAGACTCATGCACCCTAAAGGTCAGAGGTCACATGTACCTAACAGGGCGTCATGCCCTCTAAGGCCCCTCAGTAGTCTCCACTCCCCTGTTGAACCATCATCCAGGGCTGTCTGATGACCCAGTGGACCAGGAACTAATGTGCTGAATAACTGACTGCTTGAAGACTGAAGAGAGGAGAGATGCTTAATAACAGCCCGCTTCTGAAAAGAGGAGAGATGCTGGATATCTAAGCCTCATTATAACATCGTGTGAAGTGGGAGAAGGGTTCAATGGAGAGGTCAGGAACATTTTGAAAACATGTAATAAATCAAAGTTGGTTAAATATATATAGAGTAGACATGGATTTAAATAAACTACAGCTGACCCCAACATTAACATCAACTTCTTATTTTTGAATTAATCCCATTTTCTCTGCTGTGCTTCCACATCTAGACAGCTGTACTTTACAGAGTGTCGACAACAATCTTTTCAGCTACCTTCCTCATTGCTGTAAGGGTATAAACCAACAAATAGGAAGAAAACGTCAAACAATAGATTCGATTAGATTAGATAAACCTTTATCTGTCCTCCAGGGGGTGGAAATTGCAGTTCACAACAGCAGCAGGGTAAAGTACAGCACACAGAGTTGCAGGGTAAAAAATATAGCAATAATAACAATAACAATAGGCTGATGTCAGAAGATGTTGAGGCGCTGTGAATGCAGGCTCTTCTGTGACTCTTTACTTCAACTATTATTTTCAAATTTTATTCAGAATGTCAAAATAAAGGATTTTCCAACTTGCTAACAGGATTTGGGGAAGGTGTCAGTGTGAGAGCAGCACTTAGCAGCAAGGACTGTGACACAAAGAGGTTCTTAATCTGCCCTGTCTCAGACAGGCAGGCAGACAGACAGGCAGACAGACAGACAGGCAGAAAGGCAGGCAGGCAGGCAGAGAGACAGGCAGGTACACCACAAGTATCAATCATTCTGTTGTTGGACGGTCCCCATGTATCATTTCACTAGTGTGGAATACAAACAGCGTTGGCACAGATGGATTCAGGGCTTTATGGTTTGGCTCTGGTGGATTATTCAGATGCCCTCTCTCACTATCTAATCTTTCTTGACAGTTGACTTGAAATCAGCATCTTGTTGAACTTTTAAAAGTCAAACTTTTAATCCAGAATGTGTAAATCTGTACTCAATTTCATACATTATTGATGGCAAGAATCCAGTTTACACACACTGAACTGTGCAACTGAAACATGACCTGTATTCCCTGCAGACAGCCAATCATCAACAAGACTGACTAAAGGGCTTCTGGGAAAAAATGTCTTCAGAGTTGGTCTATCATTTCATCGATAAGATTGAGCATCTTGATTCATCTTAATTGATTAACACTTAACACTTAATTGAATAACCTGACTTGAAACAGCTCCACTCATTCTGGCTCATTTGTAAGGACTGTGACACTGTGCAGGATCCCACTGCTAAAGACAAACAGAATAACTTCAGTACATCAAGTACAACAATGAAGGTCCCATCACAATTAGCACTGAGCCAAATGAGTCACTATGAATGGAATCATTTAATTCATTTGTTTGACTGTAAATATTATTACAAATGGAGCTAAATGAGCTGTCAGAGGCCTCTGAACAATGAGGATGTAAGTCACAATCTGTCTTTCTGCAGTCGCATGCATCTCTACATACAATCATAAAGAAGAGTGAAGAGACACAGAGAGAGAGAGAGAGAGAGAGAGAGAGAGAGAGAGAGAGAGAGAGAGACAGTGAGAGAGACAGTGAGAGAGACAGAGAGAGACAGAGAGAGAGAGAGAGACAGAGACAGGCAGAGACAGAGATAGAGACTGAGACAGGGAGGAAATGAGAGAATATTGACCTGAACTGTCCACAGAAGCTGTGTTTGGAAGACCAGGCCAAGACACTGTCCTTTATAATCCATGGTAATTGAAAGAGAGAGTAGAAACTGAAGTGTTAACCTGACTGAGCTGCATTACTATAAATCACCCTGGAATACAGGAAGTGCTGAGGGCCTTACGGTCCGGCCAGCTCAGTATCTGCTGCCTTCCATTCTGCTTACACAGGAGATATTAGCACTCGTCCTTACCTGACATTGCATGAACTAAATATAGACGGTGGCCATATTATTGCAGGGGAGTGCGAGTAAAGGTGAATGGTAGAGACAGAGCACTGGGATGGGTGTCAGAAGCACTCATAATAAGTCATGGGATGGGTTAGCATTGGGAATAGCTAAGTCCTTATCGCCCGCCTCTCTTTCCCCTTGTCACACTACCCTTGGAGTGGGAAGGTGTGCAGAGGTGATACACAGATGCTACTGTAGGCAGCTGAGCTGGTAAGAGGTTGAAACAGAAACAATACTTAGGATAGGTAAGATTACCTAGAGAAGGTAGGATTGCTTAACCTTTGCCAGACAGGTCTCAAGGTCATTGTTGTAAATCCCAGTTTTCTTCACCCCAAGAACCTTTCCAGACCTTTGGAGGGATAAACGCTTTTCTGCCAGAGTCTTTGAAGATACTGACAGCATCTTCTGAATTAAAAACCTTTTTGGTCTCCAAGAAGTGAGTAATGTGAAGAGATAACATTTGGCTGCACAATATTGTTATTTGGCTCCACTCACTGAGGCCTATCTCATTCCTGAAAATGAGGTGATCGCTACCTCGGCTTTAAGATGGTTTAAAACTGGAAGCCTTCAGGCATCTGGGGATTTTTCCTGGAAATACTCATTCAGGAGACTGATTCAGTGCAATGAACCTTTGACACTGCCCCGCCTAGGCCAAGTTACAAGTCAGTGTTATCTCTCCAGTGACGGCTGCTTAGCAGCCAGTCTCAGCATCATTAGGGGGATGTCTTACTTGTGATAACATAGAATAAGTAGACAGGATGCTTTCTGCATAATTGGAGAAGATGTCAAATGTGTGAAAACTGACCCAGTTGATCTGATCCACAGGATTAAACCTTCCCGTCACTAATGGGGATATTCTGCTGCTGCTCTTGGCCTTTGACAGCTGTCACATGGATGATGCTCTGGGCAGCTCATACTTTTCATATAACTTAAGGTGCTTTAGCTGTTTAGGATGCCTCCTGGACGCCTCCCCCGGGAGGTGTTCCAGGCATGTCCCACCGGGAGGCGGCCCCGGGGAAGACCTAGGACACGCTGGAGGGACTATGTCTCTCGGCTGGCCTGGGAACGCCTCGGGATCCCCCCGGAGGAGCTGGAGGAGGTGTGTGCAATGAGGGAAGTCTGGGCTTCCCTGCTCAGACTGCTGCCCCCGCGACCCGGCCCCGGATAAGCGGAAGATAATGGATGGATGGATGGATGCTTTAGCTTGAATTCTTCAGTTGGCCACAGACTGTCGCAGGTTATGGATGTGCTCTTAACCTTAGAAGAACGTGACATTCATTCAAAAATCATTTCTGTTGGATTTGAAGTGTATCTGCTTTTTCTCCCGTAGTGGGGATATTGCAGATACACTTCAAATCCAACCGAAATGATTTATTTTATATCATAGAAGTTTGGGTTTTCTAACCCTAACCCCCTAAGCATGTGTAGTTACCCCCCTAGTGAACTTGTTGGAAATTACTTCAAAATAGCAATTACCATCAGCCAAACCCCAGTCAGTAGGAAAAGGGACCATATGGAAAGAAGTCAGAGAGGAATGAGGAGGGAGAGATGCAGAAAGGAGGAGAATGAGGAGGTGGAGGAAGGAGAGATACAGAAAGGAGAAGAATGAGGAGGTGGAGGAGAGAGAGAGATACAGAAAGGAGGAGAATGAGGAGGTGGAGGAGAGAGAGATATATAGAAAGGAGAAGAATGAGGAGGTGGAGGAAGGAGAGATACAGAAAGGAGGAGAATGAGGAGGTGGAGGAGAGAGAGAGATACAGAAAGGAGGAGAATGAGGAGGTGGAGGAGAGAGAGAGATACAGAAAGGAGAAGAATGAGGAGGTGGAGGAGAGAGAGAGATACAGAAAGGAGAAGAATGAGGAGGTGGAGGAGAGAGAGAGATACAGAAAGGAGAAGAATGAGGAGGTGGAGGAGAGAGAGAGATACAGAAAGGAGAAGAATGAGGAGGTGGAGGAGAGAGAGAGATACAGAAAGGAGAAGAATGAGGATGTTGGCCAGTGAAGCAGCAGGTGATTTACACTATTGAGGATTGGAGATAAACTGCTGAGCAGATGCTAGCATATCTAACCAGGGGACGTCCAGATCTATTCAGCTGAGTCACACCAGGGAACAGCAGGGGAGACCTGGGTGAAGGGTGAGGGAGGGCTGAGGTGAGGGGTGAGGGAGGGCTGAGGGGAGGGCTGGGTGAGGGGTGGGGGAGGCATGAGGGGAGGGCTGGGGTGAGGGAGGCATGAGGGGAGGGCTGGGTGAGGGGTGGGGGAGGCATGAGGGGAGGGCTGGGGTGAGGGAGGCATGAGGGGAGGGCTGGGTGAGGGGTGGGGGAGGCATGAGGGGAGGGCTGAGGGGAGGGCTGGGATGAGGGGTGAGGGAGGGGCTGGGTGAGGGGTGAGGGAGGCATGAGGGGAGGGCGGGGGACACATCGATCATGTCGAACTTGTTGACTGGTGAGTCACTTGTAGCCTAAGAAAGACCAATATGTTTCAACAACCATCTTAAATGAGACTGAACCAATTGAAAAAAGGAAATGGATTGTTCATGTTAAAAGGGGGATGATTTGTGTTCTGTTAGCAGAGTGTGACAGTTAGAGAAGCAGAAAGACAAACTATCATGAGAGACGACATCCCAGAGACTTCACTGTTGTAAAACACAACTGTGCAATTTACATAATTTGAACAGTCTTCCTGAAACCCTGTCCTGGGATTCCATTATGAAACCCTCTGATGCCCTGATGGTTTCCTTTATGTGTTCTTGGAGGAAAAAACAAGTCAACTGCATCATATTCAATGACTTGTGGTGTTTATCTGTCTCAGAGCTGATGTCTGCAATCATCCAGCACCCTTGTTCAATCTCCATGTTTGTCAGACTCTCTCAGATGGGCCATTTCCTGACACTGCCCTTTAAAATGCAATCTACTGACAATTTCCCAGGAAGACACATTCAGCCCTGGAAGGACAAACTAACACTGAGCTCATTTCCACAAAATGCTTCCTCTCTTGCATGTGTATTGTGCCAACACTACATTCATTCTTCTAATGGAGTTTGATGTGGTCAGACACCACAGTCTGGTTTGAAACAACACCATGTGGGTTTCCAATTAAAGTCCAATGATATGATTCCTGAAACCACATTTCACAGTTTCAACAAAGCAATTACTCCAGTGTTCCACATAGAGAGAAGGGGGGGGGGGGGGGGGTGTTGAGCATACAGGGTCAATGAGCTGAAATAAAGCTAATATAACCAGTCTGTACCCAGACTTATATCATATAACCAGTCTGTAACCAGACTTGTATCATATAACCAGTCTGTAACCAGACTTGTATCATATAACCAGTCTGTAACCAGACTTATATCATATAACCAGTCTGTAACCAGACTTATATCATATAACCAGTCTGTAACCATTAGAGGAGCAGGAGTTAATCAACATGGGGTTCATGTGGTAACATGAGAGCTGAGGAGAGGACACATTAGTATGGACATGTCCTCTTATTACTGAGAGCTGAGGGACAGAATGCCAGAGAGTTTCGTATTGCTGATGAGGCAAATGCAAATACTAAGATGAACGTAGGGTGAACAATGCTTATTGATCTGGAGCACGGTGAGGCTCCCTCTTTGAGGAAGTATTGAACCATCTCAGGCATTCAGGGACGAGGAAGGATTTACCTTCAAAGGGCAACAAGACAGGTGCACCAAGCCTGACTGGAAAGGTTTCTTCCAATGCAGCAACACAGCTACATTAACATGCATGAGGGGGTTTGAATGGAGATCCAGTGAAAGCTCGATGAGTGTGGATGTGCAGACTGATACTGTCCGTTTGACAAGATGACTGAATGGAAGCAGCATCACGGCTCATCCCATTTCAATGTGACACTCCTCAGGTCTGATAGGGAAACGGAATTAGAGTCAGAGAGAAAAGGAAGACAGAGAGAGAGGGAGAGAGAGAGAGGGAGAGAGAGAAGGTGGTGGTGAGAGACAGGGACAGAGAGAGAGAGAGAGAGAGCGAGAGAGAGCGAGAGAGCGAGAGAGAGAGAGAGAGAGAGAGAGAGGGAGAGAGAGAGAGGGAGAGAGAGAGAGAGAGAGAGCGAGAGAGAGAGAGAGCGAGAGAGAGAGAGAGAGAGAGAGAGAGCGAGAGAGAGAGAGCGAGAGAGAGAGCGAGAGAGAGAGAGAGAGAGAGAGAGCGAGAGAGAGAGAGAGAGAGAGAGAGCGAGAGAGAGAGAGAGAGCGAGAGAGTAGTGTGATAGAGTAAGGGAGAGTGTGAGAGAGAGAGGGTCAGAGAGAGAAGGTGAAACAGAATGGAGGAGAGAAAGTAGGATAAGGACAGGGAAGTAAGTAGCCAAGTGTGGGACACCTGAGAGAAAAGAGGAAAATAAAGAACTGCATCTTGTGAATAATGCAGGTAGTCCCTGTCAACAGCAGCACAAGACAATATGTGTGTTTCCCAAACACCCTCAGTCTTTCTGGCAGAACAAACAGGCGGTGAGGTTAAGTGGCAGGTTGGCCAGGCTAATGGGAGGGATCTGACCTGCTCCACTGCCAAGACCAGCCTGGTCCTGCTCCTCCTCCTCCTCAGCCTCAGACTTCCAGGATGTGCTGCTGTGTGATGTCATGTCTGTTAGATGTGGTCCTGTGGAGGATGTTTCCTGAGCTCACCTGCTCACTGCTCACCTACTGTCTGGAGCTCCCAGCAGGCAGGAGTTAAGATGCTGCTTCAGTTAGTGACACATTCAGCTGTGTTCATTAGACTATGGGGTCCTTTTGAGGGGTTCAAAAACAAACATTCATCACTGACAAACACCTATAAACAAGACGTCCCTCTTCTGGATTTTAATCTCCCGTTGAATAACAAACGACAAGCTGCATTGTCTGCTAGACACGATGCATCACTGTGACAGGGTCCCTCCCACTGACTGATGGCTGCTCTCTTAACAAAACAATATGTTAGCAAATGCTAGATGTACGTCATCCTTTTGATCTGACTCACTATCATATTTAATAAGATCATATTTAAGCCTAATGGAGGAGGTTCACCTGCCTGATGTTGTTGGTTTATGATTGATATGGTTCTTACAGAGAAGCATCTTTACACATACAGGATGTGAAAAGTAAGCAGCTTTCCAAAGCAGCATGATCTCCACCCAGTCTAGTGAGTCACATGATCTGTGTTAGTTGGACGTTATTGTCATGAGACACAAACATCCTTAAGACCAAAACTATGAGCAGCCTGTCTTAAGAAGTCCTGCATGGCCCTGTGCCCATTCACTAAGCAAGAGAATCTAATTAGAGCCTTAATCTTCTCATTCATGAGTAACATGACTTCATTAACACCAGCTCATAGGCTTATGCAAAGTCAATTAAGATATCAGGCTTTAGATAGATTAGATCTAAAAGTGACATTTCAAAGTGTTTTAAGAACAAGGCCAGGAAATTATGTGAAATATCAACTATTTATCCTGTATATTTCTATATTGCGTTTGTGTTAAGGTTTATTTCAGTGTATTTCCGTGTGACGCTGGCTTGTTATTTCATTGGGCCAGGTTAATTTGGCCAGGTTAATTGGACCATGTTAATTGGGCCAGGTTAGTTTGACCAGGTTAATTGGACCATGTTAATTGGGCCAGGTTAGTTTGACCAGGTTAATTGGACCATGTTAATTGGACAAGGTTAATTGCCAGGAAACCCTGTCGTAGGGCAAAATGGGAGCTTGGCATTAAAGTCACCATGAATGAAATATCCTGTTTGTCATCATGGTTTCCCAGAACTGTGAAATACTGAAGGAACGTGTTGTCATTGATGTGGGTCATGAATGGTGACGTACGTCTCATTAGATGTTAAAAGTTGGAACTTGTGAACATGTCGATATCCTCTAGGCCAGGATGTAAACGCTACCATTGATAGTTCCTTCACTTTGAAGCGGTTCATTTAAAGATCCGTGCTACATGGCACATGAACAGGACAATTTATTGCCCCATTCCCTTTGAACTAATCGCTACATTTCTTTGACAATAAGGCAATCAATAACACCCCCTTCACACAGCAAGGCCCTGGAGAAGCTGGGTGGTCCCTGGTCTTAAACAGTAGAAAGTCTAGTACACAGATCAGACAGACCCATGATTACGTCACACACTAATCATGGTTAACAGAGACAGAAAACTGTTAACAGTTAGTCTGCACAAGTCACATGACATCCTCCCTACACTACTTTCTAATGCCCAGTGAAATGATGATGATGATGATGATGATGATGGTGATCATCTCACCCACACTGCTGAGTTGTTTTAATAGCACTGGGTAACAGCTTTAACCAACCGGAATACCTACTGGCTTTAGAGCCTTGTTAATAATTTGTCTGGAGGGATCAAATGAGAGGGAATGAATTCTACATTTCAAAGAGTCATACTTTTATGGATTCAATTAACACTCAAGCTTAAACTATTACAGGGACTCATAGCTGGGGATGACAGAAGAGTGTATTTGTAAAATGACTCCTGAAGCAAGCTTATGTAACGTCATATTGAGTTAGACTGCTTTGTATGAAGCTGGACTATATTCAATGAAGAACATCCAAGCATCTCTGAAAGCCCTCTGAACATCGCCATCAAGTGATTTATGGCCCAACCTCTTATTTACCCCACACTCTCTCAGGGGTCCAGTCCTCATCACAGAGCTGTGGGAAGGTGAGGGCTTTACAGACCCAGGGGGTCAAACTCTACTGGAGTTATGACCTTGCTTTAAGTGCACGACTCATCCAATATCTCCCATCTCTAGAGTCTCATTGACTTGGATTGGATTTGAGTCTCAAGGGATCTTTTACAATCTGCACTCCTTCTCAACTCTTCTCTCCTTTCCTTTCTCTTCTTCTGTTGTTCTCGTCTCTCATACACAGTGACACACACACACCTCTCATACACAGTGCAACACAAACACACACACCTCTATGCCTCCTTAAGGTTTTTTCACACCAAGGTCAGTAATGTTTCCAGAAGCTCCTCAGTCTCTTTCATTCCAATCCCAGTTTTGACCTCAGATGAGAACACGATGATGTGAGGAATCTTTGACAGTCAAACACGGAGTCGTCATCATAAATCAAACTGTGCAGAAGTGTTGATAGTCTTGTGCATTTCAACCCCAAAAGATACAACTTCCTGTGGCTGTCAGTCAGGATCAGTTGTGTCTGTTATTTGGTAAAGTCAAATAATGAACTGCCCCCCCTCTTTCCTTTGCTTAATCACATGATGATTTCTCCTTGATTCACTTTATTTTAACGTCCATTACATTTGAGTCTGCTCTCCTATGCAGTGTTTGCATAATCGCTAGTGTGTGGAAGTTAGGTGGAAACAGTGAGGTCAGCAGAACAGCAATGTGCTGGAGCAGAGCTACTGAATGGTCATTTGGACGCCAGCGGTCCCTGTGCTACTGTGAGAGATCTGGCTCATCTGGGACAGGATGTCCCCCTGTGCTACTGTGAGAGACCTGGCTCATCTGGGACAGGATGTCCCCCTGTGCTACTGTGAGAGATCTGGCTCATCTGGGACAGGATGTCCCCCTGTGCTACTGTGAGAGACCTGGCTCATCTGGGACAGGATGTCCCCCTGTGCTACTGTGAGAGACCTGGCTCATCTGGGACAGGATGTCCCCCTGTGCTACTGTGAGAGACCTGGCTCATCTGGGACAGGATGTCCCCCTGTGCTACTGTGAGAGATCTGGCTCATCTGGGACAGGATGTCCCGCGTGTGTGTGTACGTGTTAGTGTGTGTGCATTTGTGTGTCTGTGACTGTGCATTTGTGTATGTGTGTGTGTGTGTGTGTGTGACTGTGCATTTCAATTCAATTAAATTCATTTATTAAAGGCCACATAACAGAGTTGGTGGAATTTGTTTTCGATACAGCAGTTAAGCTCACATCTCTCATGTGTCAGGTTCCATTTGAACAGCAACAGAAAAAACAACAACACATCAACAACAACAACAACAACAACAGGAGCACACATTTATACAGGTTACATCAAACCAGTGAGTCGTTTAAAGTCCTGATAGCTGTTGGAAAGAAGCTATTTTTAAATCTGACAGATTTTGTTTTCATTGACCTGTACCGCCTTAGGTACCGCCTTGTGTATGTGTGTGTGTGTGTGAGACTGTGCATGTCTGTGTGTGTGTGTGTGCATCACTCATCCATCTCTGTGGATAGATCACAGGATCACACACCTCTGGTGAAGACTGGAGGCTGTTACTCCTTGTTGAGTCCAAAGGCAGGTGACACACACACACACACACACACACACACAGTCTGTACATTCATCCAAGGCTATGTTACTATCCTGCCTCCAGGTTAGTAACTATCAGAGTCTCTACCATGAAACATTAACCAGACATCCAAATGAACCATCCAGCTGTCTTGGTTCAGATTATATTCAGAAGAACATCGTCTCACAGCTCAAACTACACGAATGGTTCAGCACATCACCCCTTTGAGCAGAGCGGTGATTTAGCACTGGGCTCACTGGCTGTGATATCTGACATTGTTAAAAGCACTGCCTGGAATAAACAGCTGGGGGGTTTTACAGCAGGATCGATCCTAGTAACTCTGACAAGAACCCAAGAAACAAACATGGCGACGTTATGGCCCCGATAACTGTTCAAGACATGGTGAGTCCAGATGGTTTGTTTTATACAAGAGGAAAAGCAAAACAGACGGTGGATACGTGAGTGTGTGTGTGTGTGTGAAGGTGTGTGTGTGTGTGTGAAGGTGTGTGTGTGTGTGTGTAAGGGACCAATGAGACAGGGATGTTGTCTTTGATAGCCCAGGTCCTGCTCAGACCCTGTGGCTGTGACGCCATTGATTTCTGTAATATCTTGGAGTTAATTATGCAGCTTTGTGCTGAATGGGTTCCTCTGGGGTCTCTAGGAGAACACGGTGTAGAGCGACAGTGTGTTTACGGTTCTCCAGCGAGACCCTTCGCCTACAGGCCCACTATCAACAATCTCCAACTCAGCACATTCCATGTGAGAGGGGTGAGGAAGTTCAGTCAAGTTCAGGGATGTTGATTCGACTGTGTTACCAGTGGGGCTCAGTTCTAAAGGGTTCTGTTAGGGTAGCTCCGCCCTCCTGATCTACCAGGTCATGTGACCTGTGAGGCTCCAGCAGCTCCCTGTAGCTGGGGTACTGAACACTGATGTGAGGAGAGACCAGCTGGGATACTGAACACTGATGTGAGGAGAGACCAGCTGGGATACTGAACACTGATGTGAGGAGAGACCAGCTGGGATACTGAACACTGATGTGAGGAGAGACCAGCTGGGATACTGAACACTGATGTGAGGAGAGACCAGCTGGGATACTGAACACTGATGTGAGGAGAGACCAGCTGGGATACTGAACACTGATGTGAGGAGAGACCAGCTGGGATACTGAACATCGATAGAAACACAGTGTTCTGCTGACGACCAAAGAACAACATCCAAACTAATCAATAATGGAGGGTTTCTACTTTCTAGTAAATCTGTTTATTGTTCTGTTTAAAAACACAGAAGCAACAAGCTCTCTGCTAAACACACAATGAGACAGAAACCAAGAAAATGAGACGATGTAGGAAAACAAACTGTATCTTTCACATGTTCTGTCCATCATTCAGATCAAGGTCATTAAGAGTCTAAGATCAATATCCACATGTTTTCACCACAGTGAGAGACTGGACCTTGATACTATATGCATCAATAATGTAATATCCAATACACATGGCTTTGGTTAACCCTCACACAACATCTGTAAAGTGTTTGCTCCTGTTCATATCACTCACAGTATGATTGTTTCATTCATTCAAGGTTTGAACTAGTACTTGTATTTAAACACTGATACCTTTCCCTCACATCCCTTTCCCTCACATCTTGCTGTGAGCCTCTAAAAGCCCAAGAAACTCTCTCAAGTCATTTGCATAGACTGGGAGGCTTTCTGGAATATTTTAGTCAGGCTTAAGCTCTTTCATTTATCATACCCTAAACACCTTTCTTTGTATTTTGTCCAAAACATTAAATATGAAGATGTATACCTACCCTGGTAAAAACACCAAGGACAAAAACACACCAATTAATTTAAAATAATAAATTAGTTGTGATAAGTTCTGCACTCTCACATAATGTCTTGGATGTACATAATGTGGATCATGTGCTTTATCCTGTGTATGTGTGTGTGTGTGTGTGTGTGAGTGTGTGTGTGTATGAGTGCGCAAATGTGTGACAGTGGTAAACTACTGACAGCAGGATCAGTCTTAATTCTCCAGAGTCGTCAGATTGCTGTTGTTAACTAAGGACTCTGAACACAAAGGTATCTGAGCCTGGTGTTAATGGACGGATCTGCAGTCACAGAAGCTGGAGCACTGATATAAAACTCACTGGAGTTTAAAGACTGCAGGTTAGTGGGTTTAACATTGCTGTTGTATAATGTAACATGAAAATGATCCCCATCAGAGAGACTGAAGCATCTGAGGAACCACAGCAGCAGAACATGCACTGTTGGCAAAAGTCCCTGACGTTGATGAATGTTGTTCTGTGAATGTTGTGTAACGCTGAGATGCAGTGTGTGATGCAGTGTGTGATGCAGTGTGTGATGCAGTGTGTGATGCAGTGTGTGATGCAGTGTGTGATGCAGTGTGTGATGCAGTGTGTGATGCAGTGTGAGATGCAGTGTGTGATGCAGTGTGTGATGCAGTGTGTGATGCAGTGTGAGATGCAGTGTGTGATGCAGTGTGTGATGCAGTGTGTGATGCAGTGTGAGATGCAGTGTGTGATGCAGTGTGTGATGCAGTGTGTGATGCAGTGTGTGATGCAGTGTGTGATGCAGTGTGTGATGCAGTGTGAGATGCAGTGTGTGATGCAGTGTGTGATGCAGTGTGTGATGCAGTGTGTGATGCAGTGTGTGATGCAGTGTGAGATGCAGTGTGTGATGCAGTGTGTGATGCAGTGTGTGATGCAGTGTGTGATGCAGTGTGTGATGCAGTGTGTGATGCAGTGTGAGATGCAGTGTGTGATGCAGTGTGTGATGCAGTGTGAGATGCAGTGTGTGATGCAGTGTGTGATGCAGTGTGTGATGCAGTGTGTGATGCAGTGCATGATGCAGTGTGTGATGCAGTGTGTGATGCAGTGTGAGATGCAGTGTGTGATGCAGTGTGTGATGCAGTGTGTGATGCAGTGTGTGATGCAGTGTGAGATGCAGTGTGTGATGCAGTGTGTGATGCAGTGTGTGATGCAGTGTGTGATGCAGTGCGTGATGCAGTGTGTGATGCAGTGCGTGATGCAGTGTGTGATGCAGTGTGTGATGCAGTGTGTGATGCAGTGTGTGATGCAGTGTGTGATGCAGTGTGTGATGCAGTGTGTGATGCAGTGTGTGATGCAGTGTGTGATGCAGTGTGTGATGCAGTGTGTGATGCAGTGTGTGATGCAGTGTGTGATGCAGTGTGTGATGCAGTGTGTGATGCAGTGTGAGATGCAGTGTGTGATGCAGTGTGTGATGCAGTGTGTGATGCAGTGTGTGATGCAGTGTGTGATGCAGTGTGTGATGCAGTGTGAGATGCAGTGTGTGATGCAGTGTGTGATGCAGTGTGTGATGCAGTGTGTGATGCAGTGTGTGATGCAGTGTGTGATGCAGTGTGTGATGCAGTGTGAGATGCAGTGTGTGATGCAGTGTGTGATGCAGTGTGTGATGCAGTGTGTGATGCAGTGTGTGATGCAGTGTGTGATGCAGTGTGAGATGCAGTGTGTGATGCAGTGTGTGATGCAGTGTGTGATGCAGTGTGTGATGCAGTGTGTGATGCAGTGTGAGATGCAGTGTGTGATGCAGTGTGTGATGCAGTGTGTGATGCAGTGTGTGATGCAGTGTGTGATGCAGTGTGTGATGCAGTGTGAGATGCAGTGTGTGATGCAGTGTGTGATGCAGTGTGTGATGCAGTGTGTGATGCAGTGTGTGATGCAGTGTGAGATGCAGTGTGTGATGCAGTGTGTGATGCAGTGTGTGATGCAGTGTGTGATGCAGTGTGTGATGCAGTGTGTGATGCAGTGTGAGATGCAGTGTGTGATGCAGTGTGTGATGCAGTGTGTGATGCAGTGTGTGATGCAGTGTGTGATGCAGTGTGAGATGCAGTGTGTGATGCAGTGTGTGATGCAGTGTGTGATGCAGTGTGTGATGCAGTGTGTGATGCAGTGTGAGATGCAGTGTGTGATGCAGTGTGTTGTAGCCACAACCTTGGGAGGGTGGTAGGAAACTGAGGGGGGGGGGCTGCTGGGAGGTGAGGGGAGCTCCTGGGGGCTGAGGGGGGCTGAGGGGGGCTGAGGGGGGCTGAGGGGGGCTGTTGGGGGGCTGAGGGGAGCTGTTGGGGGCTGAGGGGGGCTGAGGGGAGCTGCTGGGGGCTGAGGGGAGCTGCTGGGGGCTGAGGGGAGCTGTTGGGGGCTGAGGGGGGCTGAGGGGGGCTGTTGGGGGGCTGAGGGGAGCTGTTGGGGGCTGAGGGGGGCTGAGGGGGGCTGAGGGGGGCTGCTGCGGGCTGCTGGGGGCTGCTGGGGGCTGAGGGGGGCTGCTGGGGGCTGCGGGGGGCTGCTGGGGGCTGAGGGGGGCTGCTGGGGGCTGCTGGGGGCTGCTGGGGGCTGAGGGGAGCTGAGGGGGGCTGCTGGGGGCTGCTGGGGGCTGTTGGGGGCTGAGGGGGGCTGCTGGGGGCTGAGGGGAGCTGCTGGGGGCTGCTGGGGGCTGCTGGGGGCTGCTGGGGGCTGCTGGGGGCTGCTGGGGGCTGCTGGCACCTCTCTCTTTCATGGAGCACCACACTCTTTTCTTACCTCTAACCTTCTACTGTAATCTACATCACACACTTACAGCTGCTGCTTAATAAAACCCTGTTAAGTCTACGACAGAGAAGCCACAAGGTTATTAGAGAAACACTACGTCTCCAGGTCAGGAACCCTTAAGTGTCATGTTCATCAAAGCATGATTTAATTGTTGGCTAAACGTTAATGACAGCCATTTACATTGAGTCTGTGTTGGAACATCATGACGTTAGTCACACTAATCGAAGTGTGTGTGTGTGTGTGTCTGTACGTGTCGCCGGTCTGTTTAAAGCAGGCTGATGAATCCTGACTGTTTCCAGCTGTCATCATTAAGATCTGCAGGCACCATGTTAGGATTCTGACCACTGCTTTTATCTGAGGTTAAGAGAAAATGATCTCTGAAGTTTCCCCACATCCAAACGCCATTTGTCTTCCTGATACGGGAGCTGACTGATCAGCGAGGGTGGAGGCACCACAGGGAGAGCAGCAAGCAGGAACCAATCAATCATCATCACTAGATGGATGTAGAGCTCTCATTAAAGTCCCTCCATGTGGTGTAGATATGGAACACTGCAGCAGAATAGAGTGGAGCTCAGTGGGGGTTAAGCACAGCAGCATCCCAGCATCTTCAGTGGGAGAGGAGGGGACACACTAGCTCAGGATGTCTGAACACTAAGCTACTCAACACTTGACCCAACCCCAACACACTGCCGAACAGAGTGTGGCTGGACTTGATGAGTGTGTGTGTGTGTGAGAGAGAGAGAGAGAGAGACACAGTACAATAAAACATGGCTTAAATACCGGCCATGTTCTCCTTAGAGCCAGGCTCTCACAGTCTTTCTCCAGAAGCTAATTGAGTTCCTCGGTCACATGTGAAGCGCTCGGTGAAAGTCTTCTCGCCTTCTTAATCCATCACATTTCTAAAGGCAGCAGCTTAGTTCTCACACGCTCCTCTCTCCAACCAGCCTCTACGGCTTCTCCTGTCACTGACGCGTTCCAGATCCCACTTTCCTGCGAAGGTCACACTGTTCTAGTTACGACCAGTAAGGTCAGCCATACTCAATCAAGGCTTGTCCCCATGGCAACAGCGGCTGTGTAGCTGTGGCAGACAGCCGCCTGAAAGAAAGACAGGCTCTCAGCGTTACCGAGGGAACAAGCTGGATGTGTCTCCGTTTGGCAGATGTAATTGGCCCAAAGTGATGAAACACTGCAGCATTTGCACTACATTTCATTTCAATCTCTCCACCACTTAGCAGACCAGTTGTACTCAGTTTGGTTGGCTGGTAGGGTGGAAATATTCAGGCGTCAAAGAGATTCTCTGCCAAACAGATCTGTCTTTATTTGTTTAGTGGCAGGTGCAAGCATGCGGACGTGTTCTCCCAGCAGTGGAGATGGGCGACATCTTTAATGGTGTGAGCAGACAGAAGCACACAGGTATCCCTACAACCAGCACTGATGTGATTAAAATACAATCATGCCCAGCCACACTGGCCAATGTCTCTCTCTCTCTCTCTCTCTCTCTCTCTCTCTCTCTCTCTCTCTCTCTCTCCCTCTCTCTCCCTCTCGCAGCCTCAAGCACAAATCTTTCGACCTAAACAATTGTTCCAGAAGATTCACTGATAAATGTCTGTCTTTTTCCACTAACATGTACTTCTGCATGATGTCATGGCTTAGAAACCTTGAATGAATAAGAAATCCATTGAGAGAAGAGGGGGAGGGAGAGAAGAGGGGGAAAGAGAGAAGAGAGAGAGAGAGAGAGAGAGAGGGAGAGAGAGAGAGAGAGAGAGTGAGAGACAGAGAGAGAGAGGGAGAGAGAGAGAGAGAGAGAGAGAGGGAGACTTCTGCTAGTCTATCTTCTGCTCTGAGACCCAACAGATCCCAGATTCTGATTGTGAAGCAGGAAAAAAACCTCTGAAGGAAATTAATTTCATCTGCTGATTGATCCTCAAAGCTCTTTTATCCTGGTGCTCTTTGTAATCTCTCTAGTACTCATAAAATACAATTTCTAACAGCAAATTTCTGGGATTTCATTGAAGGACAAAACAGTGGTGATCATTTCTCCACATTCGTGTGTCGTCATGACAGCCATCTCTTCAGAACAGAAGCATCACATGACCCAGACATGTCACATGTGGAGAAATGTTCCAACCAGCTTCTGAGGAACATGCAGCAGCCTGGGCCTGAGAGCTGAGCATCAGAGGCTCTGGCCTCTATAACCCTGGCCTCTATAACCCTGGCCTCTATGACTATGGCCTCTATGACTCTGGCCTCTATGACTATGGCCTCTATGACTCTGGCCTCCATGACTCTGGCCTCTATGACTATGGCCTCTATGACTCTCGCCTCCATGACCCTGGCCTCCATGACTCTGGCCTCTATGACTATGGCCTCTATGACCCTGGCCTCCATGACCCTGGCCTCCATGACTCTGGCCTCCATGACTATGGCCTCCATGACTATGGCCTCTATGACTATGGCCTCTATGACTATGGCCTCTATGACTCTGGCCTCTATGACTATGGCCTCTATGACTATGGCCTCTATGACTATGGCCTCTATGACTCTCACCTCCATGACCCTGGCCTCCATGACCCTGGCCTCCATGACTCTGGCCTCTATGACTATGGCCTCTATGACCCTGGCCTCCATGACCCTGGCCTCTATGACTATGGCCTCTATGACTATGGCCTCTATGACTCTGGCCTCTATGACTCTGGCCTCTATGACTCTGGCCTCTATGACTCTCGCCTCCATGACCCTGGCCTCCATAACTCTGGCCTCCATGACTATGGCCTCTATGACTATGGCCTCTATGACTATGGCCTCTATGACTCTGGCCTCTATGACTATGGCCTATATGACTCTGGCCTCTATGACTCTCGCCTCCATGACCCTGGCCTCCATGACCCTGGCCTCCATGACCCTGGCCTCCATGACTCTGGCCTCTATGACTGATCTGACTTTACATGCTGATAAAGTGTTTCTGATTTTACATGCTGATAAAGTGTTTCTGACTTTACATGCTGATAAAGTGTTTCTGACTTTACATGCTGATAAAGTGTTTCTGACTTTACATGCTGATAAAGTGTTTCTGACTTTACATGCTGATAAAGTGTTTCTCAAAGTCAGACAGGCAGGAAACAGTACAGGAAGTGATGTAATGCAGCCTTATTGTTATTAAAACAGGAACTGTCAACAAAGTCGTTCATTGTTCTAGTGCCCAAACAAACAAAACATTAGAATATAAATACTATAAATACGTTTCTCTTACCAGGAGATTAATGGTGTGTTTTTATCCATACAGAAGAATCACTCGCCAAACTCATGCATCCACACATGTTCTTGTTCTCCTCATGTTCAGGAACCAGCTGGACAATCAAGACTAAATCTGGAAGCAATTTACCTCCAAGACGAGGCTGTTCAGAAACTCTGGGACTTCTGGTTAATGAGCCTTTATGTGGCTAAATATAGTCTCTCATGTAGGCTGATCATTTTTTAATCATGTTCTGAAGTCACAGCCTTTTAAAAGTGATTAATCAAGACGGACAATCAGATTGACGTCATGGACGGATTTCTATTCAATTAGTTTCATTTTGACGCGGTTAAGAACTGCAGACATACAGAAAGAAAACGGCAAGATGAGATGAAAGCAAAAGGCTTTAAGAACAGAAAGATTTATTACGAAATCTTTATTACGAAATTGTATTAAGAAGGTTTTTATTATCTGATAATGAGCGCCGTCTGCTGGTCAGCATGTGCAATGCAGGATATCTGCCTGTCTGTTGAAATGTTTTTAAACCAAAAATGTTTATCATATATATATATCAACACAATATATTAATATAAACGTCATGAAACAGTGACCACTAATGTGCTATCTTGAAAATAAATAAACATCCCCAAAGTACGTCCTCTGCTGAAGACACAGCAGACCTTGTTCAAATGAAGCTCTTAAACACAGACTGCATGAGTTGGTGTGTTCATAGATGAAGCCTTTACTAGGCCACCCTAACCTTGAGGCTGGTGCTCAGACACTCCAGGGTGAAGGGTTGCCAGAATATTCCAGCTGACTTCAGGCTATCTGGCATGATGAACACACAAGGTCACAACAATGGAAGACTGCATGGAAATGGGATTCATTCTCATTATAGTGACCAGGCAGGTCATCAGGGCAGGTTATCAGGGCAGGTCATCAGGGCAGGTTATCAGGGCAGGTTATCAGGGCAGGTTATCAGGGCAGGTTATCAGGGCAGGTTATCAGGGCAGGTCATCAGGGCAGGTCATCAGGGCAGGTCATCAGGGCAGGTCATCAGGGCAGGTCATCAGGGCAGGTCATCAGGGCAGGTCTCCAGGGCAGGTCATCAGGGCAGGTTATCAGGGCAGGTCATCAGGGCAGGTTATCAGGGCAGGTTAGCCTGAATGAGTAACCCGAAGTATGTTTTAAAGTCTGCCTTTATTTTATCATGACCTGCAATCCACAATTCCAGCCACAATTGTTCCTCTAAAGTTACAGTCTAAACTAATCTAGTGTTTTCTGATGGTGATACAGACTGCTGGAGGGAGAACAGTGGAGAGGAATACAAACCTGTTTGGTTCACTTAACACCCTAATACCACCTTAAAAGACCTGGAGCAGCCAGTGTTAGTGAGTCCAGCCTAATGATACCACCTTAAAAGACCTGGAGCAGCCAGTGTTGCCTAATGACAGCATCGTTGGTGTCAGCCAGTCTGGATGGAGCCTTTCACCTTCAAACCGCATGTCTGTCATGTTGTCACACCAGCTCTCAGTGTTGGTGACACCAGACAATCCATCGCCCACAAAACACCGCCTGCCACCCCCCCCCCCCCCACCCCCCTCCCCGCCCAACACCACCCCACAAATGGATTTGGACGTTAAGTGCCAATGTTGGTGAGGTGTGTGAAAAATAAGCATCTTTTCAAGGTGATGTTGACCCTCCAGTGAATCACTAAGACTCCAGGGAAATCCTATTAGCCATGAACCAGGCTTGTTTTAACAGCCATCAGCAACACTGAGTCCAGTGATTGATCTGAGCAGGATCTGAACTGTTAGAGCGACTCACAAAGCTTCCTGCACAAACACTATTTTCATCTAGACGTAATTGCAAAGCAGTTGACAATGCAATCTTGGTAATAGCTATTAGAGCTCAGAGATAGGATCTGGCATCAACAGGGAAACCTCTTAGAGTCACTGTGTACTGAGAGAGGAAGCTGGAGACATCTTTTGTAGGAAGACGAGAACAGGAATGTGTATCTGTTAACAAAGATAAAGTCAGGTGGCAGAGTGGTTAGGAAGTCTGGCTAGTAATCAGAAGGTTGTGGGTTTGAATTCTGGCGGAGCCAACATGACATTGTGTCCATGGGCAAGGTACTTCACCCTACTTGCCTCAGGGTGTCTGAATACATGGACATAAAAAGCCAAGTAGGTATTTATCAGTAATTTGTATATTTCACCCTGAAGCAAATCAAAGAAAACTAAACAAAAGCTTTGTTCTCCTCTTCTGTCCTCCCTCCTTCCTCTTCCTGCTGTTCTTCCTCTCTTTCCTCCTCCTCCTCCTCTCTCTCCGGTCCAGCAGACCCTCATCAGCAGCAGTAGTTTCTGCCAAAGTGCTTGTTGACTTTGTCCAGAGAGACAGAGACAAGCAGACTGACAAGCAGGAAGTGTTTCTGCTCCTCCAACCACAGCAGCTCCATCGTCACCTGACCCTCCGCTTCCTGGTATTGGATCAGGAAGTGATCGCCATCGTAGTCATAGGATACCTGCTTCTTATTGGATGGTGCTATGGAAACGGGAGTGCTGACACACCAGAAGGGCTTGTGGGATTCGTCCAGTAGAGTCAGACTCATCACACAGCAGTTCTGAAGACAGAGAAACACTGTAGATATTATCTTACAGTCATTTTCATTACTTTCCACATAGAACCACCATGCAGGCCCAGTGCCCTCACCTCCACAGAAGAGGCCCAGTGCCCTCACCTCCACAGAAGAGGCCCAGTGCCCTCACCTCCACAGAAGAGGCCCAGTGCCCTCACCTCCACAGAAGAGGCCCAGTGCCCTCACCTCCACACCACCCTGCAGGCCCAGTGCCCTCACCTCCACAGAAGAGGCCCAGTGCCCTCACTTCCACACCACCCTGCAGGCCCAGTGCCCTCACCTCCACACGACCCTGCAGGGCCTCACACGTCCATGCCAGCGTGGGTCTGGCCTCTAGGGGGAGATGCTGGGACCGGCGCCCCCTGCTGATGGCTCTCAGATGAACGTGTCCATCGCTGATCTGATCTGACGACACCAGGCAGTGATCAGGTCAGTTAGCAGTGATGTCATAGCTGCCTTGCTGATGAGCCCCTGTGCTGTGTTTACCTGTGCTGTGTTTACCTGTGCTGTGTTTACCTGTGCTGTGTTTACCTGTGGTGTGTTTACCTGTGCTGTGTTTACCTGTGCTGTGTTTACCTGTGCTGTGTTTACCTGTGGTGTGTTTACCTGTGCTGTGTTTACCTGTGCTGTGTTTACCTGTGCTGTGTTTACCTGTGCTGTGTTTACCTGTGGTGTGTTTACCTGTGCTGTGTTTACCTGTGCTGTGTTTACCTGTGCTGTGTTTACCTGTGCTGTGTTTACCTGTGGTGTGTTTACCTGTGCTGTGTTTACCTGTGCTGTGTTTACCTGTGCTGTGTTTACCTGTGCTGTGTTTACCTGTGCTGTGTTTACCTGTGCTGTGTTTACCTGTGCTGTGTTTACCTGTGGTGTGTTTACCTGTGCTGTGTTTACCTGTGCTGTGTTTACCTGTGCTGTGTTTACCTGTGCTGTGTTTACCTGTGCTGTGTTTACCTTTGTGACAGCACAGCTGAGGGAAGCGATCAGACCAGAGAGAAGCTTCAGTGTTGTGGAGCACCAGGTGTAAAGTGTAACCATGGAGACCATAGGTGGAGTCCACATCATCAAAGAGGGCGGTCTGGGGGCTGGTGGGAGGGAGAAACCATGGTTACCAAGCGTATCAGAATATTAACATAGACAGTTCATTATGTGACAGGTAGAAGTGCTATGACCACCACCGTCCACTGGAGGGAGCGCTCACATTGTGAACGAGTTTAACGCTTTATAAATGCATCCTTAAGGCTGCTCATTCAGACCTGGTCATTAGGGATGTGCATATGTCTTGTCTAAGGACATATTCACCTCCTGGGGTCATTTAAAAGGATCTCGATCCTGTTCTACAGCATGAGACCATTTACGATCATTCACTGCCATTTAAACCACCGTGTACACATGGTCACTGGTGAGAGATGCAGCTAAATGTCTGCACATCTGTCTCATTAAATAATCAACAGTTAGTCTCCAGTGTAATTAAAAGCTCTCCTCGTGCTGTGAAGATGACATGCAGGCCTCTGTAAGAATCTAAAACACAGACTTCCATCTGTCAGTCATGACGCTGGTTGTCATGGGGATGAAAGGTGTGGGTGTGTCGTACCTGACAGAGGTTCTCAGACTTCTCTCAACCAGGCGATCAAAGTGCAGACAGATCATAACAAAGGCAACACACTTCCTGTCCTGCACACACACACACACACACACACGTCCATTACTGCATCATCAGACCATGTGTTTTACTTCAAGTACTGTCACATTATTCAGATTCAGAATACTTAATTATTAATCCCCTACTTTATTAAATCATCTTTACTGATGGATTCTTACAAACTCATCTACTGGAACTTAAATGTAAAAACACTGTTTTATGCTTCCACCTGGTGCTGGGCACAGTTTACCTTCCACAGGCCCAGGAGGACACCTGGTGCTGGGCACAGTTTACCTTCCACAGGCCCAGGAGGACACCTGGTGCTGGGCAGAGCAGCTCCACCAGCCTGTCAGAGCCAAGGACCTGGCTGGTCTGGGGGAGGGAGTCCATGTCATACTGGGCCATCTGGGATCGGCACCCTGGTCTGGGGGACAACAGGAGAGAGGGATGAGTGGCTGATGGGAAATCTTAAGCACTTGTACATGGGGAGACAGAGAGAGAGACAGAGAGAGAGACAGAGAGAGACAGAGAGAGAGAGACAGAGAGAGAGACAGAGAGAGAGAGAGAGAGAGACAGAGAGAGAGACAGAGAGAGAGAGACAGAGAGAGAGAGACAGAGAGAGAGACAGAGAGAGAGAGAGAGAGAGAGAGACAGAAAGAGAGAGATGAACTAAATGATGGGGTAGAACCTTACCTGATGAAGTTGGGGCAGTTGAGTGGCACCCTGCTGATGCCCTGGAGCTTCAGGTGTGTGAGGTGTTGGACAGAGGGCCACCTACTGCTGCTCCAGAACACCATCACTGACACCTCAGAGAAGTGGGCGTGGCTTTGCTCAAACGTCCCCTCCCATCCTGACTTGCTGACCACCATCATCTCCCAGGTGACGCCCAGCTTCCTGGACAGGAGGACCACAGCTGTGAGGGTTCTGCTCTGTGCAGTGGAGAGATTCATCTGAGATCCAGAACTGTCTGACTGATGGAGGACTGGCACCACTGGAACACACCCACTGTTTCCAACACACAGCATCGTATTTCAGGGATGCTACCCAATAACCAGAAGCACATGGGGGCTGAGGGACTCTGATCTCTGTCCTTGTGTGTATCGGTGTGTGTATCTTGCAAAATGATCACCAGGGTGTTTGGCCTCCTCTGATATATCTGCAGCATATCAGAATCAGAATCAGAATCAGAATGGGGGTTTATTCGCTATGCAAGATAAACAAACATAGAATTTACTTTGGCAGGAATGAGCAAACATAGAATATAAATGTGGCCTACTAATAAAATGAAAATGGATACAATGTAAAGATACACTGCAGATATGATATATATATATATATATATATGGGATCCAACAGGGACAAGCCTGGGCAGGAGGGGCGGGGATGGGAGGGGGCGGGGAGGGAGGGGGGGGTCTAAGTCATTTATTCAACAATTCCCACAGCCTCAGCAAGAAACACAATTATTTCCACTTCCCCTTCTCTACCACCACACCTGCCAGGGAACAGCAGCCATATATGGAACCAGAGGTTAGAAATACGCAGCAGGAAGAGAGGAGGAGGCATCATGGGAGCTCTCCCTGAGCCCAGATCACACAGACGACATATACCTGCTTCCTGCCTTTAATAAGAAAAAGTCATTATATGGAGGGAGGGTGGGGGGGAACAAACCCCCAGATATTTGGTGTGTGATTGCTAGAAGCTTCTATCCTCCTCTCATGTGAACCTGTAGCAGCTACAGAGCTTCATCCCACAGTTTATCTTGGTAGAAGAAACAAATGATTGGATTTCTCCTAGAGATAATATTAAGACAGGAATTCCCCTGATATCTCCCCATCTCTGACCTGAGGACCATCTCTGTGTGGAGGGGAAGCCCTGTGTGAGGGTGGATGTTGCGGAGGTCTCTCGTCCACCCTCTCTGGCTGTGCCCAGCCTTGGTCCTGAAGTAGAGCCTCCTCCAGTAACCAGCAGGTCTGTTCTGATGATCCACACACTGGGCTGCCTCTCTGGACTGGGCTGCCTCTCTGGACTGGGCTGCCTCTCTGAACTGGGCTGCCTCTCTGGACTGGGCTGCCTCTCTGGACTGGGCTGCCTCTCTGGACTGGGCTGCCTCTCTGGACTGGACCTTCCCCTTCTCACCGTACTCAGACAGGTAGAGTCTGCGCCACAATGAGCTGTAAGAGAAGCAGTGAAACAGGGTGACAGGGTGACAGTGTGACAGGGTGACAGGGTGACAGTGTGGACAGGGTGACAGGGTGACAGGGTGACAGGGTGACAGGATGGACAGGGTGACAGTGTGACAGGGTGACAGGATGGACAGGGTGACAGGGTGACAGGGTGACAGGATGGACAGGGTGACAGGGTGACAGGATGGACAGGGTGACAGGATGGACAGGGTGACAGGGTGACAGGGTGACAGGATGGACAGGGTGACAGGATGGGGTCTGAATCATTCCTACTCCTCCAGATCCTCTGGTCTTACTTGTTTCTGGCCAGCTGAAGGAACCTCTTGTTGGTGAACCCGATGCAGAAGAGAGACGAGGAGTCAAGGTAGGACAGGATCTTCATCAGGATCTCAGGAGGAACTCTGATCAGAAACAATCAACACTAATGAAAACATCTGTCAGTATTTAGCCTTCAGAACAGCTCTCATGTACAATAGAAGATCTAACTATTAATATGATGACTTTAGGAACATGTTCCCCTGGTTCTCATGGTTCTCATGGTTCCCCTGGTTCCCCTGGTTCCCCTGGTTCCCCTGGTTCCCATGGTTCCCCTAGTTCCCCTGGTTCTCCTGGTTCCTCACCTCTCCAGATGTTTGCTGCCTCCTGGTCTTGTTGACTCGAGACTTCTGACTTGGCGGCATGTTGAGGTCTTACGTGATCCAGTCTGGGACTGAACACGGATCCTAACAAACATCACATCATTTATAATAATATTTATAAGTGGCATTCATTTATATTTACACGCTAGTGTTGCTTTATGGTTCGCGTCTGACAGGTAGATTACTGTCTGTCAGAGACTCACCTTACATTAGTAATTTGTTCATCTAAAAGCTATTACAGCTCTTCTCTTGGCACTTATTGGTTCTCACGATGTATGTTTCATAATCTATAAGCCTACTGTGTAAAAGGGACAATGCACATTAATCGACAGTATAACTGTAAATGTGCCAGAGTTAGCCTAGCAGGCTAGTTTTCATCTGTAGTCCCTTTGCCAGTTTTAAAAAGGCAACCTGGTAAAAACAACTTAAAACAACCCCCCCCCCTCTCCCCAGTCCCAGTCCCCCCCCCCCCCCCTCCCCAGTCCCAGTCCCCCCCCCCCCTCTCCCCAGTCCCAGTCCCCCCCCCCCTCTCCCCAGTCCCAGTCCCCCCCCCCCCTCTCCCCAGTCCCAGTCCCCCCCCCCCCCCCTCTCCCCAGTCCCAGTCCCCCCCCCCCCCCCCTCTCCCCAGTCCCAGTCCCCCCCCCCCCCCTCTCCCCAGTCCCAGTCCCCCCCCAAAAAAAACAAAACAAACAAACAATGCAAGGCTGTCCAGT
>CM059332.1:50379-75512 GCA_030340685.1 Protosalanx chinensis
GACCCCCTATGTGGAGGAGGGCTGCCCCCCCCTCTTCCTGCTTGTACTCTCTGCTAAGTTACATTCTCAGGAGATATCTTCAGTTGTTAAGTTACTGTAAAATATCAGCACTTCTGACGACGGTAGTCAGGTAATGTTCCAGTGTGTACACCCCCCATGTTACCCCCCATGATACCCCCATGATACCCCCATGATACTCCATGATACCCCCATGTTACCCCCATGTTACCCCATGTCCAGCAGTGCTGATGATGTCTGTCTGGACCAGAAGGTGGAGGCTGTGCTGTGATAATCCAGGTCAGGCTCTCTCTCTCTCTCTCTCTCTCTGTCTCTCTCTGTCTCTGTCTCTCTCTGTCTCTGTCTCTCTCTCTCTCTCTCTCTGTCTGTCTCTCTCTGTCTCTGTCTCTCTCTCTCTCTCTGTCTCTCTCTCTGTCTCTCTCTCTCTCTGTCTCTGTGTGTCTCTGTGTGTCTCTGTGTCTCTCTCTCTTCTCTCTCTCTCTCTCTCTCTCTGTGTCTCTCTCTCTCTCTGTGTCTCTCTCTCTCTCGTTGTGTGTTTGTTTGTGTGTTGGTCTGACCCTTTGGCTTCCGTCCATCCTTCCACTGTTGTCCCCCCCCTCCCCCCCCCCCCCCCCTCTCCTCTTACTGTGTTCTGCTCTGCTCATCATTAAATCTGGATTCCGCTTCCAACCGTTGACCCAAATCGCTGTTCTCTAACGGTTCATTAGAACCAACAGCAGTTTGAATATGCCTCTCTTGATACAACAATTCAACCAATCAGCATGCGTCAGGTGTAGTGTCCCTCTTCCCATTGGCCAGAGGGGCGTGTGCCTGCTTGTTTGGATGTCAGTCACAGCCCTGGCCAGCAGTGTCATCAGCTGCTCTGGTGTGTCTGTGGGCTGGAGATCCTCTTTGTGGGCTCTGCCAGTTTGGTCACCAAGTCCCCTCCCTTCTCTTTATGTGTCTGTTTCTGGAACGCTCTCTCTCTTCTTCTCTCCCTCCCTCTCTTCTTCTCTCCCTCCCTCTCTTCTTCTCTCCTTCCCTCTCTTTTTCTCTCTCTCTCTTCCTCTTCTTCTCTTCTCTCTCTGAGGAGAGACTCACCACAGCATGCGCTCAGAGGAGAGACCAGGCACCATGAAAGGTACCGTTCTGATCCACAGGCTTCCAACCTGCGACCCAACGCTCCATCTGTCCATCTGCTTCTCTCTCTCTCTCTCTCTCTCTCTCTCTGTCTCTCTCTCTCTCTCTCTCTCTCTTTGTGCCATATGTTTGTCTAAAGTTCGTTATCGTGATGGTTATTACTTGTGGTGGACCTGAGGGCTGTTGTTCCATGGAGCTGGTAGGTAGGAGCTGAGTGCAAATGTAATTTAGCGTATTTTCAGTTGTTCACAGATGGGTTGTGTGTGTGTGTGTGTGTGTGTGTGTGGGGGGGGGTGTCTATTCAGATAAGAATTTCTGATATCTGGAAGCATTTTTCTCCAGTTTCTTTTTTTTTTAAATCCCCTTTGAACTTGTTTACCCACTTTCTCTTTACACACTCTCTCCTGCATACATGCACACACACTCACACACTCACTCACTCACTCACTCTGTCTCTCTCTCTCTCCCTCTTCTACCCACATCTGTTTTAAACTCCATATCTCCTTTCAGCTTTTGTCTGTTCAGGGGTGACGATGCTTTGGCATCTCAATGGCGTCTCCAGCTCTCAGAGTGATTAAACAATCACCGGTGAACTTTCCCCTTCTCGCTAAACAGGCTAACAAACAAGTTACTTACTCACACAGTCAGCCTTGATGGATCATGTGGTTTCTAGAGCGTGAGTGTTATGTGTTTGCTAAGATGGAGTCCCCCAGTGGGATGTCTCTCTGTCTGTGCCAGTCTCTGGAGGTTCCTGCTGGTACTGCAGGGCTTCAGCTCGTCTCATAATTGGATTCTTTGAAGCCGCCATATTCCATGTCATCTGGTGTGTGCTGGAAGATTCCATCCCAGTGTTGTCTCTCTTTAATTGGGCTGGTTACTCCTGCTTATGGCGCCATGGAAACAATGCAGCATCACGCTGTGCTCACAGAAGTGTGTGTGTGTGTGTGTGTGTGTAAATGCTGAGTGTATGCATACTGGAGCAGTAGGCCTGAGTGGTTTGATGTGCACAGATAATCATTTGGACTTCTTGCAGAGCGTTCCTCTCTAGCAGTGTGTCTGGTTCTGCTCAGGTCATCTTCATCACAACATCATGTGATGGATCTTTCTGTTTGGCTTAAAGCAGCTTTTCTTCTGTCTGTGAAAGAGAGAAATGGAGGATATTTAATGAGCACAGATCTTTCCAGCGTGTCTCCATCCTGTCTTTGTTAGCTGTGCAGGGATGAGGCCTGCTGTGCTGTCAGTCTCTCAGACATGCAGACAGCGCTCTGCGGTCGAGGAGCTGTAAACATTTCTGACCTCACACAACGAGGATTAAATTGAAAACATTTGCTCCCACATTGCGTCTCCTTGAAACTTTCAGATGGCTGTTAAAGAGCTGTTTTTCTCTGCTAATTATCCTTGTAGCCCCCCCCCCCCCCCCCCCCCTCCTCCCTCACTGAAGGTTCAGAGTAAAGAACGTTCTGCTCTGTAGAGCTTCAAAGCTTGGCTAAGTGTCCAATGTTCTGCATTTCCCAACAAAGTAACGTCACATAAATCAAGGCTTTGCCTTTTACACAGGGATTACTTCTGTGGAGAACAAAACTAACTGAAAGTGCGATTTTGATATTTGCTGCTGCTAGCATCGTCTAAGTTGGTAGATAAATTCCAACAGGGAAATCAGTTGTGTCTTCAGTCTCTGAACACTAGAGGGAGCTGTTAGTTGTAAAACCAGCTTTTAACACTAACCCTAACCCAGCTATGGATGTTCCTGAGTATCTAGCATTATGCTAGCAGTCAACCTTTGTTTTCTCTTTACAAAAGAGCATCAGTCACTGATCGTAGCGTGATGTTACCCCAAACATAGTGGGTTTGGGGACTAGCTTCATTTATGCAACACTTCTAAAAGGTTTCAACAGACTGCAATTACAGTGACTTCATTCAGGGAGAATGTCCCCTGCCTCTGATCGTTCAGCTGAGGGTGTGTCTGTGTCTGTCACGCTCGTGTGTGTGTGTGTGTGTCTCACACCTCACTTTGTCACTAAATCATCTAGATTTAAATCAGCTAGATTTACCGCTTCACATCAGCCAAACTCCAGCTGCACCAAGCTGCCCTAGTAGGTGAGAGGATGCTGGTGATGCGCTGCAAAGCCAGGCCATGCTGTGTGTGTGTGGGTGTGTGTGCTGACCTTGACCTGCCTCCTGTCCTCACCTCTGGACTGTATTCTCATTTCCATGACCTTGTCAGAGGAGGACATGGAGACAGTCCTCTCACTGTGTCGCAGGATATTCAGCTGTGTGTGTACAACTCTGCTGTAGTGTGTCTGTGTGTCTGTGTGTCTGTGTGTCTGTGTGTCTGTGTGTCTGTGTGTCGGTGTGTCTGTGTGTCTGTGTGTCTGTGTGTCTGTGTCTGTGTGTCTGTGTGTCTGTGTGTCGGTGTGTCTGTGTGTCTGTGTGTCTGTGTGTCTGTGTCTGTGTGTCTGTGTGTCTGTGTGTCGGTGTGTCTGTGTGTCTGTGTGTCTGTGTGTCTGTGTGTCTGTGTGTCTGTGTGTCTGTGTGTCGGTGTGTCTGTGTGTCTGTGTGTCTGTGTGTCTTTGTGTCTGTGTGTCTGTGTGTCTGTGTGTCTGTGTGTCTGTGTGTCTGTGTGTCTGTGTGTCGGTGTGTCTGTGTGTCTGTGTGTCTGTGTGTCTGTGTGTCTTTGTGTCTGTGTGTCTGTGTGTCGGTGTGTCTGTGTGTCTGTGTGTCTGTGTGTCTGTGTGTCTGTGTGTCTGTGTGTCTGTGTGTCGGTGTGTCTGTGTGTCTGTGTGTCTGTGTGTCTGTGTGTCGGTGTGTCGGTGTGTCTGTGTGTCTGTGTGTCTGTGTGTCTGTGTGTCTGTGTGTCTGTGTGTCGGTGTTAGAGACAGAGACACAGAGAGAGAGAATGTAAAGCAGAGGGATTGTTGTCCAGACAGCTGATTGGAGGGATTGTTTGTCCAGACAGCTGATTGGATGCCTTTTGAGAAGCAGCAGTCTATTTCAGGGATATTGCCACAATCAGAGAGGAGCTGTGTTAGCTCCATACATAGCAGCCCTCATGCCTCACTCCTCTGCTGGGTCTGAGTCACACAGGAAGCCACAAGAGGTGCAGGTACATGGATCAGGAGGTCAGGAGCTTCTAACATGCAGAAACACCTGAAGCCCCCCCCCCCCCCCCTTCCCCAACCCCCCCCATGTGCCTGACCTCTGAACCAGCTCTCTACAATCCAAAGTCTGGTCTCTCTGCTGTTGATTATTCAGGCCTGGTTTGGGGAAAGCACCGTTCTAAATGTGTCACCACTTCAATCCCAGCGAACAGTGCTGGCTGCCAGACATGCTGGGGATGGGGGGGGGAGGCTGGGAGGGGGGGAGGGGGGGGGGGGGAGGGGGTGGGCGACACTTGTGCTCCATGTCTCTCCCACTACCTTCCCCCTGGTCACAGCAGGGTCCAGAGCAGTGCTCCCCTCACAGCCCCTCAGCCCTCCTCACTCCGCAGGGACGAGCAGCAGTCAGACCTTGTGGACACACTCTGCAGTCCAACATGGTTTCAGAAACGCTCTGAGAAGTCTCCTGACATCGTGGACGTAAGTCTCTCTGCTTTCTGCTTGTCAGTTGTAGCAGGACAGTAGAGATGTCATGTTGCTGTGAGGGTAGCTGGGGCCGACATTCTGTCATTCAGACTCAAACGCATTGTGACATTTTGGGATGAGGTTTCTAAAGAGAAATGGAAATGGAATAGCTGTTGTGTTGGTTCTGTTGATGACGATGAGAGGAGCAGAACTTAAAAAGGGGAAAGGTGACAGTAAAAATATTAGATAAACCTTTATTTGTCCTCCAGGGGTGGAAATGGTACTAAGAACACTAAGACACTTGGTCACATTATAAATGTATTCCTTGGTCTATTTTGACTTTGGGCTGCATAGCAACATAACCTCAATGGTCATCATTTCAGGATCTGTCCAGATGATCTGGTCTCTCAAACGAAATGACTGTCAGTCTGCTTACAGCTATTCTTATATCTACTTAGGAATCCCAAATAAGGACACATTATGGAAATACCTGGATCATCACAGTCTGGATAAATGGGAAGTGCTTTGAGATGGATTGACTGGTTGAATTAGCAGTGAAATGAAATTTGGGCCAGTATGTTGTGCGTATACGTAACTTGTGTGTGTGTGTGTGTGTGTGTGTGTGTCAGTCCCATTTGAAAGCTCCACAGTTGTTCTTTGTGTTGCACCTGCTCTCTCTTCATCAGAACACAGACAGAAATAGAACTCAACAAGGAAGCGTAAACACAGTCTGGACACCATACTTCAGTTCACATACTTCAGTTCACATACTTCAGTTCTACTGGACAAAAACTCTTACATGCCATACAGCTTTGCCCCAAAGGAAAGACACTGAAGCTTTTACCTGTAGGGTGTCTGTTGGTGTCTGTAGGTGTCTGTAGGGTGTCTGTAGGATTAGAAAGATCTACCAGAGTTCTCTAACTAAGATTCTGTCCTTCACACATTCAGTAAATCAGTAAATATAATCTGACACTAAATCTGACACATCTCACCTACACTGAGATCACTGTTTACTAAAGGCATTACTAGATAGACATCTTTATACACACACACACACACACGTGTACATTCAAGTTAATGCGCACCATTCAATCTCATAGTAGGCAGATGTTTATTTTTAGAATGTTTCCAGAAATATTTTCCCAGTTAAGATTGACTTCATTGGCGGCTGGTGATCTGGTTACTGGTGTGGAGGAAGAAAGGAAATGTTGAACATCATCATCATCACGCTCTAAAATTACACTCATGAACACACTTATAAGACGTGTGTGTTACCTCAGTCATCAGCTGGTGTCTTGGCAGTGTGTGTGTGTGTGGGGAATTCTCCCTGAGATCACCTCAGATCACAGCTGTGGGAACATCGACCATGATGTCTGATGCACACTTCACTTTGAGAGAACAAATGAGGAACTCTAGTCCACGTTCTCCTGCTTGAGGTTTGGTCTCCAGGTTCTAGTAGTTTCTTGATCAAAGGGTCCTAGAACCCAACCAAGGCTGTGTTCAGTCCTGCAGTATTCTTAGTCTGTTTAGATCCTCATCATGCAGATTTGGGCGTCAGGCAGATGTGCAGCACATGAGCTTCTTACAGCAGTTCAGTCAGGTGATTTAAAGTTGCTCTTCATACCTCAGCTTTGTTCACTACACTGCAGCCTTCATTCCTAACACACAAACCCAAGGGTCTCTCTGTCTCTACCTCTCTCTTGACTTCAGTGTCAGTGTGTGTGTGTGAGAGAGAGAGAGAGAGAGAGAGACACACACACACACACACCACAATGTCAAGGGACTCCTCTACATACTTGCCGATTTAGAGAATCTTCCAGAAAGTCTGATTTAGTGTCTGTCCATCACAGTCTCTCTGACTTCATCTTAGCATGAGGATAACTAGAACAGACCTCACAGCATCTCTAGAACTGTCCTCTCTACATACATGCGTATCAAACTGAACACTGTCCAACTTGGTTGTGCTTGTGGGGGAGCCTGGTTCTGACTTCTGCCTCTCTCCCCTTACTTCCTGCCTCCCTCCTGGTTCCTGGATCAGAGCTCGTGGAAGGTGGTTCGGATGGAAAGGAGTGTTTCCCAAGCCAACATGATTGGTTCAAATATTCTGGTTTCTGCATGTATTCCCAGATGTGTCGGTAGTGCCTGAGAAGGTTTCAGATATTTCCCCTGTAAAGTGTGTGTGTGTGTGTGTGCTCTCCCCAGGGCTCCATCACCCTCTGATACTGTGGAGGTTTGGGGAGTGTGCAGGTGCACCACATGTTTCCTGTCTGACATCATGAGTGTGAGTTCATCCCCAGGGCTCTGTCTACACACAGAGGGAACCGTTGGGTTCTAACTGGGAGTGTTGACTGTGTGATCTGACTCTGGGCTAGCTGGGCTTCTTTGTGTTATTTTGAGTTAACTGTGTTTGTGTGAAGGAGGAGAAAGGCTCCAGTTATCTTGGCCTACCTATTTCTAGCCCTTTGTGTGTGTGTGTGTGTGTGTGTGTTGTACTGTATGCTGCAGATAGGCTGAAATAGCCAGACAGTCAAGAGATGTGTTTCCCTGCTCCAAGTCTAAACAGTCAGTCTAGAATGTCTTATCAGACTTGAGGCTGGACTGAGGTGGAAGGGAGACCAAAGCTGGCACACAGCCAAGCAGACTGAGGGTTTAACACACAGCCAAGCAGACTGAGGGTTTAACACACAGCCAAGCAGACTGAGGGTTTAACACACAGCCAAGCAGGACTGAGGGTTTAACACACACTGCAGTATGACACTAAGACAATATACTGACTTTTCTGAAATGTCAGTGTTCTGAAGATCTCTAAGGAACTGGATCAATATACTGTATCACTGCAGGATCATGAATCCACCTGGAACCTTCTTGTTAATGTGTCAGTATTGTACCAAGTGGGGTTCATCATTTGATAATTAGGTGGCTGAGCGGTTAGGGATTCAGGCTAGTAATCAGAAGGTTGATGGTTCGATTCCTGGCCGTGCCAACATGACGTTTTGTCCTTGGGCAAGACGCTTCACCCTACTTGCCTCAGGGGGAATGTCCCTGTACTTACTGTGAGTCAGTGTGTGTGTGTGTGTGTGTGTGTGTCATGCTCTGTGCTTCAGCTGTAAGGACAGCAAACATCTGCTTCTCCTTGGCAGCACTGCAGCAGTGTTTAGTCATAATGACAGACTCCACCAGCAGGTATTAATGCCATGATCTCATGTCTAACCAGGTGACTCACACACACACACACACACACACACCCCTGTCTAGTGATGGGGTCAAACCTAATGATCATCATACGGAATGTTGTCATGGCAATGGAATGCATTAAGATCAAAGGGATGTGTGTCTTGGGCTTGTTGTGCTGAACCCAGCAGCAGGACAGTCCCCACACACACACCCCCACACACACCCCCACACACACCCCACACACCCCCACACACACACCACACACACCCCCCAACACCCCCACACACACCCCACACACCCCCACACACACACACCCCAAACACCCCACACACCCCCTCACACACCCCCACACACACCTTCAACACCCCCTCACCCCCCACACCCCCCACACACACCTCCCCCTCAGCACCCTGTCTCTCAGCGCTGCACGGCTGTGCTGACAGATACCAGGCCTCACCTCCTCAGTCCCTATGGAGACTCTGGGATGAATGTTAAGTGTGTGTGTGTGTGTGTGTATGGAACAGCACAGTAAAGGTCAAACATGTACAGTGAGGGTCCAGAACAACCACTAGGGGCAGTGTGAGCATGATCACATGGTTTCCTCTCCTCCTCTCTGCTCCTCTCTGCTCCTCTCTCTGCTCCTCTCTGCTCCTCTCTCTGCTCCTCTCTCTGCTCCTCTCTCTCCTCCTCTCTGCTCCTCACACACACACAAATACCATAGACACCAATCGATTTGTGCTATAGATTCTTACACCTATGCACAGATGCATACATGAGCACTATAGAGGCACACATGCAGAAACACATTGACCACAGCTCTCCACACCCAGTCAGACAGCTAATGGAGCACATCCTCATTCTAATCATTCATGGGTTGAGAATTTCCAGCTCCAGTCATCCAGTTTTTTCTAACAGGGTGCGTTTGTATGAGAAGATATGGGTTTAAAAACCCTGGTCACCCTCTGCAGTGTTCACGACTGTGTCAAACCCACAAGAACTCTGAGCTCGGACATAAATCCTCGTCTTTTTTTACGTCCCAAAGCACTTCTTTTTGGCTGCTCTAGGATGGCTAAAGCATTTAGCATAATGATACAATTACTCACTGACTCTCATGGCAAAGGAGCACAGCTGACACACACACTTGCTCTCTTTTTGTGTGTCTCTGTCTCTCTTTGTGTCTCTCTCTCACTCTCTCTGTCTCTCTCTCTCACTCACCGCTGAGAAATGAGTGGAATTTCTCATCCATCTGAGACAGTTATTTTGTCTTTCTCCTCCTTCTCCTCATTCCTTCCTTCGTCTCTCTGACTGCACCTCGCTGGCGTTCTGCTCTGTCACTGGGCCAAGAGAACCGTGCACACATGGAATTTCCTCTGTCTCTCTCCTTCTCTATGTCCTTTCCTCTCTGTCTCTCTCCCTATCTTTCATCTCTCATCCTCCACCCGCTTCCTCTCTCTGTGTCTGTGGGACAGTCCAGTGTGTTAGCTTAGCACTGGGGCTAATGTCTTGACTGTAAGCTGATTAGTTGCTGCTGAGCTGGTTTTTAGCCTTTTAGCCTGGTAGTAGTTAGCAGTTAGCCCTGGAGGTGAGGCGGAGTGGAGAGGCTGAGTTCTGTTTCTGCTGAGAGAAGCACCGAGCTACTGCTGCAGCAGGTCAGACGAAGAGTAGCTCCCTCCATCTCCACTTCTGTCTCTCTCCTCTTCTCCCCCTCTCTCTCTCTCTCTCTCTCTCTCTCTCTCTCTCTCTCTCTCTCTCTCTCTCTCTCTCTCTCTCTCCTCTCTGATGCAGCCTGACTCTCTCTCTCTCTCTCTCTCTCTCTCCTCCTGTTTCTCTCTCTCTCCTCTTCTGAGTGTCCTGGGGTAACTGCCTGACTGTGTGCCTGCATCACCTTGTAGTCAGCTTGCCTGCCTGTGGTGCTCTCTACCTCTCTCTACCTCTCTCTACCTCTCTCTACCTCTCTCTACCTCTACCTCTCTACCTCTCTACCTCTCTCTACCTCTCTCTACCTCTCTCTACCTCTCTCTACCTCTCTACCTCTCTCCTCCTCTCGGTCCCTCATCTTTATCCATCTGTCCCTGCTGTTTACCTCTCACCCCTCTTGGACTGGCAAAATGTATCGAAACCCGTGGATCTCCAACTACCTGAGCCATGTCAAGTTCTGCAGCCAAGGTAAGAGGGGGAGTGTTGCATCTGCGCTCTGCAGACTCTCTCTCTGTCTCTCTGTCTCTGTCTCTCTGTCTCTCTCTCTCTGTCTGTCTCTGTCTCTGTCTCTTTGTCTCTGTCTCTCTGTCTCTCTGTCTCTCTGTCTCTGTCTCTCTGTCTGTCTCTGTCTCTCTCTGTCTCGCTCTCTCTGTCTCTCTCTCTCTCTGTCTCTCTCTCTCTCTGTTTCTGTCTCTCTGTCTCTCTCTCTCCCTTTCTCTCTCTCTGTCTCTCTCTCTGTCTCTCTCTCTCTCTGTCTCTCTCTCTCTCTGTCTCTCTCTCTCTCTCCCTCAGGTTTTCTCCCTCTACTGCCCTGGTTTGATCTGTCCTTGTGTTACAGCAGCAGGCTCCAAGGACACAGCTGAGATAAGGAGCTGCCTGCAGCAGAACAGGAGGCTGAGATAAGGAGCTGAGATGAGGAGCTGAGATGAGGAGTTGAGATGAGGAGCTGAGATGAGGAGTTGAGATGAGGAGCTGAGATGAGGAGTTGAGATGAGGAGCTGAGATGAGGAGTTGAGATGAGGAGCTGAGATGAGGAGCTGAGATGAGGAGCTGAGATGAGGAGTTGAGATGAGGAGCTGAGATGAGGAGTTGAGATGAGGAGCTGAACCCTGTCTGTATTGTGGAGGCATCTATCCTGAATGTGTTTGTGGTTCTCTGTATCAGCCGTCAGTAATGTTTCCAGAGTGACTGAGTGTTGAGATCTGTCTCTGAACGCTTGGGAATGCTGGAAAATCCATAACAGGTGTTGGTGTTATTAGTCTCCATGCCCAGAACGAGTTCCCAGCCTGTGTGTGTGTGTGTGTGTGTGTGCGGATGTGTGTGTGTGTGGAGGGGGAGACTTTAGGGCAGAAAAAAGGTTTTGAGAGGTTTAAGTTATTCTGAATCAGTCATAGCTACTAACCCTGAAGCCTTAATGGAAGCATAGGCAAAGGAAGTTGCTAAGGTCAAGGGTCATTCCATTGCCATTGGCTGTGGTTTAAGGACATGGGGTAATAGGCTTAGTGTAGTGTCATTGTGAATGCTGTGTTTTTCGGGGATGTGTGTGTTTGTGGGAGGGGAGGGGGGGGGGGACTCGGACATCTGCTGTCAGAAGGGACCTCACTGTGCAGTGTGACCAACTAGGATTCCCTGTTTTAGTTCAGAACCTGCAAGTCTCTCTCAGATACTGAATGACTTTCTCACCCAAACCAACGTGTGTGTGTGTGTGTGTGTGTGTGTGTGTGGTGTGTGTGTGTGGTGTGTGGTGTGTGGTGTGTGGTGTGTGGTGTGTGTGTGTGTGTGTGTGAGGGGCTACAGGCAGCCCGTCATCTGTGATCAGAGTTCACCTGAGACTGTCTGTCTTGAGGAACAGGTCTTAGTGATGTGACTTTGCACGTTCTGTTAACTGAATAATCAGAGTTAAGCCAAGCTTTGTCATGAAGCTTTGTCATGTCTGTATGCAGCGTTAACCCAGTTAGAAACACAGTATTTTCATCTCCTCATGGAAAAGGAATGAAAGTGTAGAAGTATGTCATGTTATCACTTTTCTTATCATTTCTAGAGTGATGTTATTCCAGCAGCCTTCATGCTGACCGCAACAACACTAGGCCTCTAACATGAGTCATGTTTTCATCAGTCATTCTTCCCAGCTGAAATAACAGCAACTATGACCAGAGGACACCCAAGTGTGGGGCTTTACTCCAAATAAGCCTTCCTTTTTGTCCTGAGTTATTTTGTTTAAGTTGGTGGAGGGCGGTGGGGGGGAGGTGGGGGGAGGTGGGAGGGAGGTGGGAGGGAGGTGGGGGGGGAGGTGGGGGGGAGGTGGGGGTGGCCAGGATTTAAAACATTAATCCAAACATCCCTAATAAGTCTTTAACAGCTCTGAAATGTCCCAGCATGGGCTAAAGGGGGGGATGGGGGGGGGATGGGGATGGGGGGGGATGGGGGGGATGGATGGATGCAGGGATGGATGGATGCAGGCACACTGGGACCCCCAACACACTGGGACCCCCAACACACTGGGACCCCCAACACACTGGGACCCCCAACACACTGGGACCCCAGCCCAGATACATGGTTGTGGTTCTGGGGTCTGTTTCTTTAGACACAGTCTTAACCTTCTTGTTTCCACCTGGGCTGTTGCAGTCATGAGGGTGTGTCCAGCACATGAGGGTGTGTCCAGCACATGAGGGTGTGTCCAGCACATGGACACTGTCTCACATCGCTGTAACTGGGTTTGTTAACCCACAAAAGGGTCATAAACCAAACAACAAGCCCAGACTCATATAAGATAATAAGAGCTTTTGTTTTATGTCGCAAAAGAGGAGCAGAAACAGCAACACTTGTTGTGTAATTATGAGATGTTTACTGATGTCACAACAGCTGCTAACATTTGAATTATCTAATGAAAAGAATATGACAGTGGATCCAGTCACCAAGGAGGCTGAACCTACTGTGTGTGTGTGTGTGTGTGTGTGTGTGTGTGTATCTCTGTCTGTCTGTCTCTCCTTATTCTAGGACTTGGGAGTGACACGCCCATTAAATTCAGCAAATCCCGACTGTTACAGACCAGAGCACTAAGGTAGAGTTGGATCAAAGATGTTTCAAACGTTAAACAAGCCAAAGACTTCTGTCATATTTGATTAGCAGGTGTGTGGTTGTGTTCCTATAGTCATACTGAACTGTGTTCATATCTATAGCTGCATGTGTTCCCCCTCTTCACAGCTTCCAGAGAGAGTTGGTGTTCGATGAGAAGGACGACCCAGTCCACAACACCAAAGATATCGATGTTTGTGTTTTGGTAAATCTGCCCAAAGGTGAGTCAGGTGTGTGTCTGCATGGGGTTCATATTTTAGCATGATTATCCATCAGATCCTGGAGATCACTGCTGTCTTCATCACTGCTGTCTTCATCACTGCTGTCTTCATCACTGCTGTCTTCATCACTGCTGTCTTCATCACTGCTGTCTTCATCACTGCTGTCTTCATCACTGCTGTCTTCATCACTGCTGTCTTCATCACTGCTGTCTTCATCACTGCTGTCTTCATCACTGCTGTCTTCATCACTGCTGTCTTCATCACTGCTGTCTTCATCACTGCTGTCTTCATCACTGCTGTCTTCATCACTGTTGTCTTCATCACTGTTGTCTTCATCACTGCTGTCTTCATCACTGCTGTCTTCATCACTGCTGTCTTCATCACTGCTGTCTTCATCACTGCTGTCTTCATCACTGCTGTCTTCATCACTGCTGTCTTCATCACTGCTGTCTTCATCACTGTTGTCTTCATCACTGCTGTCACCTGATGTGCCTGGATCACACTGAGGACATGCAGAGCACTCTAACTTGAAGTGGCAGTGTTGGTTTCTACTCCGCATAGCAGCAGGGTCTGACCCCGCCCCCCTGGTCTGCCTGACCTTTACTAAAGGACTCTTTAAGGAACATCTACCCCCTGTTACCCCCTGTTACCCCCTGTTACCCCCTGTTACCCCCAGCTACCCCTCCTCAGTTGTGTGTTCTTTTTGGCCTCTGGCAGCATGCTGGCTTGAGCACCACAATGCTGACCGTTCTCATTTAGATTGCTCTGCTCTGAAAACACTTCATGGTTGAGCTAAACTGTCCACTCATAATATGATCCAGTGTTTCCAGTGAAGAGCTCTGTGGGTTTATTCATTAAGTAGAAGGTTCAGAGTTAGGAGCTGCATGGCTAAAGCTCTCTGCTATGTGTCACTGTGTTGTTAAAGCTGGACAGAGCGCTCTGCACTAACCATGACAAACAAGGCAACCATCACCACATCACACACAGGGTTATTAATCTGTCTGCCTCTCTGCCTCTCTGCCTCTCTGACTCTCTGACTCTCTGCCTCTCTGACGTTCTGACGCTCTGACACTCTGACTCTCTGACTCTCTGACTCTCTGCCTCTCTGACGCTCTGACGCTCTGACTCTCTGACTCTCTGCCTCTCTGACGCTCTGACGCTCTGACTCTCTGACTCTCTGCCTCTCTGACGCTCTGACGCTCTGACACTCTGACTCTCTGACTCTCTGACTCTCTGCCTCTCTGACGCTCTGACGCTCTGACTCTCTGACTCTCTGCCTCTCTGACGTTCTGACGCTCTGACACTCTGACTCTCTGACTCTCTGACTCTCTGCCTCTCTGACGCTCTGACGCTCTGACTCTCTGACTCTCTGACTCTCTGACACTCTGACTCTCTGACTCTCTGACTCTCTGCCTCTCTGACGCTCTGACTCTCTGACTCTCTGCCTCTCTGACGCTCTGACGCTCTGACTCTCTGACTCTCTGACTCTCTGACTCTCTGACTCTCTGATTCTCTGACTCTCTGAGTCTCTGCCTCTCTGCCGCTCTGCCTCTGACGCTCTGACGCTCTGCCTCTGACGCTCTGACTCTCTGCCTCTCTGACTCTCTGACTCTCTGAGTCTCTGCCTCTCTGAGTCTCTGCCTCTCTGCCTCTGACTCTCTGACTCTCTGCCTCTCTGACTCTCTGACTCTCTGAGTCTCTGCCTCTCTGAGTCTCTGCCTCTCTGCCTCTGACTCTCTGCCTCTCTGACTCTCTGACTCTGCCTCTCTGCCTCTCTGCCTCTCTGACTCTCTGCCTCTCTCCCCAGTTTCAGAATTGAGGAAGCACTTTGAAGGCATCAGTTCAAGTTCAACTGCCTGGGAAATGAACAGGTGTGTGTGTGTGTGTGTGTTTGTGTGTCAGCTAAGAAACATGCTCCACTGTTTCATTATGAAAATGGGACTTTGATTGTTGACCTGCATGTGTGTGTACTGTATGTGTGTGTGTGTGTGTGTGTGTGTTGTATTTATGTGTGTGTGCTGTAGGAAGGAGCGGGTCGCCCGGCGTCTGGAGGCCATTGAGGGGGAGGCTCCACCCTCCTTGATGTCCAGCTGTCTGCTGACTGACCGCCTGCTGGAGGAAGACACCCCACGATACACACGCTCTTCTGACCTGTGTGAGCCCCGTGCTGGTGAGGCTCCACACACACACACACACACACACACACACACAGGTAAAGAGGACATACACGAACAAGCCTGTCACTACATTTACATGTATTCATTTCGCAGACGCTTTTATCCAAAGCGACTTACAAGAGAGAGCTTTTACAAAGAGCATCAGTCATTGAGCATAGCAACGTGATAGACCAGTACATCTGCAACAAGTACAATAAAACGCTAAAGAAAGGTAAATAATGGCATATTGTAACCCCCCCCACCCCCTCCTCCTCCTCTCCTTAGTCATGGTCCAGCAGTCCAGCTGTGAGGACCTGGACAGCAGGGTCCTCTCATCATCTGACCCCCAGCCCAGGACGCACTACCGTCTAGAGCAGCCACCTGCCTCCAGGTCAGAGGCTGCCTCCAGGTCAGAGGCTGCCTCCAGGTCAGAGGCTGCCTCCAGGTCAGAGGCTGCCTCCAGGTCAGAGGCTGCCTCCAGGTCAGAGGCTGCCTCCAGCCCCCACAGCTCCCCTGACAGCCTCCTGGAGGCAGAGTCCAAGGCAGAGCGCATCGCCCGCTACAAGGCAGAGCGGCGCAGGCAGCTGGCAGAGCGTTACGGTATCTCCCTGGACACAGAGCCTCTGGAGCCCAACGCTCGTGGGAGCAAGAGCTCCGAGGTCCCTGAGAGACAGAGGGAGCCTGAGGATGGCTCCAGAGCGGACCGCACAGATGCTGAGCCTGTACCCGCCTGCAGGCGCGCCGGCCTGGACTCCCTCTCAGAGAGGGAGAGGTTCAAGAACCTGGAGAACCAGCGCAGGGCCCAGGAGAGGAGCGTGGAGCCTCCGCCCTCCACCGCCTGCTCCTACATGGATGTGACCTCCACCCCCCCATCCTCCTCCACCCGCCTGCCACCCAGGGACCAGGCTGTGGCAGGGATGCCACCCAGCTCGCCCAAGACAGCCCGGCGCCCCTCCCTCACCTCGCCCAGACAGGGAACATCACCTGGGGATCTGTTCATCGAACAACAGGCCCACAACATCCTCAGCAGACAGGGGTAAGCAGGACACACACACACACACACACACTCTGTCTTGGTCTCTCCTTTCCTCCTCTTCATCACACAGTGGATCCTCTCAGCAGCTGGGATGTTGTTTCCCACTGGTAGGTTGAGTCTGCTGGACTGAGAGTGACACTCCAGGACTGTGACTCACAGCTGGACTCGTCCATATTCAGGCTCTGTCCCTGCTGCATGTGATTCTGTGACCTGCAGTAGGACAGGACCTGTAGCAATGTGTTAAGATGATTAAGAACAACGACAACAATGATTTGGAGCTTTTTGGATTCATGCAGTTTTGTTGGGATAGTCTTATCAGGAAAAGTGAAATGTTGCCGTTTGTGTTTTGACCAGAGAAAACACAGCTCAGTCCAGTCTTGATTCAGCAGCTTCAGGTTTGGCTCGTCTGCTGTGCAAGCTGCTAAAATGTTGACTCACACAAGGGGAAAAGATGTGAACACAGACTCCTACTGCTTATATCACCATGCAGCATTCCCTCCCTCCCCCTCTCTCTTTCTCTCTCTCTCTCTCGGGTTTCAAAACTTGGCACAGGGAACGTGTTGTATTACAGCATGCTGTGTGACTCCAGGGTCAAAACTGTTACTACACACACACACACACACACTGCTAGAGTACAGCTGGGTATGATCAGGTCAGAACAGCAGGCAGGACTGTGTCTGGAGACAATCCTCTTTCTCTCCTTTTTTTCCTCATTCTCTCAGGTTCACACACCCACATTAGTTTTTCTCTCTCTCTCTGTCTCTCTCTCTCTCTCTGTCTCTCTCTCTCTGTCTCTGTCTCTCTCTCTCTCTCTCTCTCTCTGTCTCTCTCTCTCTCTCTCTGTTTTCTATTGTAACTCCCCTCCTCCACTATCTCACCTGAACAGACTGCAACCCGTTTTGTGCGTTCTCTGTTTTTTGGTGTCGAGAGAGACAGACACAGAGAGAGAGAGAGAGAGAGAGAGTGAGACCATGTATATGCTGCCTCCCTTCATGTAAGGACCTCAGGTCTGATGAAGCCTCTGATAGAGACTCTCTGGTCCCTGATCTGGGATGACTCACCAGGTGCTGCCGTCTGCTAACAGGAGATGATCCTCCTCTGAAGCTGTGTTAGCACAGATAAAGCCCTCTATATCAGGGTTCCCCTCAGAGCTGTGTTAGCACAGATAAAGCCCTCTATATCAGGGTCCCCCTCAGAGCTGTGTTAGCACAGATAAAGCCCTCTATATCAGGGTTCTCCTCAGCTGTGTTAGCACAGATAAAGCCCTCTATATCAGGGTTCCCCTCAGAGCTGTGTAAGCACAGATAAAGCCCTCTATATCAGGGTCCCCCTCAGAGCTGTGTTAGCACAGATAAAGCCCTCTATATCAGGGTCCCCCTCAGAGCTGTGTTAGCACAGATAAAGCCCTCTATATCAGGGTTCCCCTCAGAGCTGTGTTAGCACAGATAAAGCCCTCTATATCAGGGTCCCCCTCAGAGCTGTGTTAGCACAGATAAAGCCCTCTATATCAGGGTTCTCCTCAGCTGTGTTAGCACAGATAAAGCCCTCTATATCAGGGTTCCCCTCAGAGCTGTGTTAGCACAGATAAAGCCCTCTATATCAGGGTCCCCCTCAGAGCTGTGTTAGCACAGATAAAGCCCTCTATATCAGGGTCCCCCTCAGAGCTGTGTTAGCACAGATAAAGCCCTCTATATCAGGGTCCCCCTCAGAGCTGTGTTAGCACAGATAAAGCCCTCTATATCAGGGTTCTCCTCAGCTGTGTTAGCACAGATAAAGCCCTCTATATCAGGGTTCCCCTCAGAGCTGTGTTAGCACAGATAAAGCCCTCTATATCAGGGTTCCCCTCAGAGCTGTGTTAGCACAGATAAAGCCCTCTATATCAGGGTTCTCCTCTGAAGCTGTGTTAGCACAGATAAAGCCCTCTATATCAGGGTTCTCCTATGAAGCTGTGTTAGCACAGATAAAGCCCTCTATATCAGGGTTCTCCTCTGAAGCTGTGTTAGCACAGATAAAGCCCTCTATATCAGGGTCCCCCTCAGAGCTGTGTTGGCACAGATAAAGCCCTCTATATCAGGGTCCCCCTCAGAGCTGTTTTAGCACAGATAAAGCCCTCTATATCAGGGTTCCCCTCAGAGCTGTGTTAGCACAGATAAAACCCTCTATATCAGGGTTCTCCTCTGAAGCTGTGTTAGCACAGATAAAGCCCTCTATATCAGGGTTCTCCTCTGAAGCTGTGTTAGCACAGATAAAGCCCTCTATATCAGGGTTCCCCTCAGAGCTGTGTTAGCACAGATAAAGCCCTCTATATCAGGGTTCTCCTCTGAAGCTGTGTTAGCACAGATAAAGCCCTCTATATCAGGGTTCTCCTCTGAAGCTGTGTTAGCACAGATAAAGCCCCCTATATCAGGGTTCTCCTCTGAAGCTGTGTTAGCACAGATAAAGCCCTCTATATCAGGGTATCCCTCAGAGCTGTGTTGGCACAGATAAAGCCCTCTATATCAGGTCCCCCTCAGAGCTGTGTTAGCACAGATAAAGCCCCTCTATATCAGGGTTCCCCTCAGAGCTGTGTTAGCACAGATAAAGCCCTCTATATCAGGGTTCCTCTACAGCACATGTTAGATAACTTCCCAGCTTTTCACTGGGACGTTTGTTTCCATCTTCCTGGTGAGTCTTTGATTGTCGTCCTGCAGTATGAAGTAAACAAGCACCTATCATCCTCCTGGTCCTGCATGAAGTCCAGTCAGTGGTGCGAGTATGTGTGTGTGTGTGTGTGTGTGTGTGTGAGTGAGCTCGCCCTCCTCTCACAGTTTCCTTCCCCACCCTGCAGCCCAGAGGTCAAACCAACTACCGATTGGTTCCTCCAGGCCGACTCTGAGGGCGACACCCACTCGCTTATCAACTGCCTTCCAGGTACCTTCAGGCCCCCCAGACGCCTAACATCTGCCCCTCACCCCCCCAAACCCCCCTCCTCATTCCTGACGGATGGTTTGTCCCATTTCACCTGTCACGGAAAGCATTAATGATGCTTTTTCATCTTCATTCTTTACTAATAATATCCAAACGTCCATATGAACACCATCGTATCCAAGCTTCAGCTGCTCTTCAGGCCTGTAGTTTCCAGGATGTCTCACCTCGACCCTCCATGTTACAGATTCCATTTAGTCTCATGGTTTGTTGGAATGTCCTCTGCCTCGCTCTTCATCTCCTCCAGCAGGCTGGTCTGATCCCTCCTCTTCATCACTCTCTCTCCCTCCCTCGTCTCCCATGATGACTTGGAGGAGCGTGGGAGAAAACAGGTTTTAGTTCAGGCAGTTCCCATTTTCTCTCTCTCTGTCTCTCTCTCTGTCTCTCTCTCTCTCTCTCTTCTCTCTCTCTCTCTCTCTCTCTCTCTCTCTGTCTCTCTCTCTCTCTCTCTGTCTCTCTCTCTCTCTCTGTCTCTCTCTCTCTCTCTCTCTCTGTCTCTCTGTCTCTCTCTCTTTCTCTGTCTCTCTCTCTGTCTCTCTCTCTCTCTCTGTCTCTCTCTCTCTCTGTCTCTCTGTCTCTCTCTCTCTGTCTCTCTCTCTGTCTCTCTCTCTCTCTTTCTGATGACTCAGCAGATAGGAACCTCCCTTATGCTTCCACAAACACAGAGAAGCATGAAATTAAGAGCATGAATGATGCTGGAGATGCACTTTTCCACTGAGGGACTGTAGACAGATTATCTGATGATTTTACCCAGTTGCGTGTTAAGAGAGGCAGGGAGATGCCCCCTCACTGGAGGATCTCACCATCATCATGATGGTCTAAAGCACCCTCACTGGAGGATCTCACCCCTCATCATGATGGTCTAAAGCAGCCTCACTGGAGGATCTCACCCTCATCATGATGGTCTAAAGCCTCACTGGAGGATCTCACCCTCATCATGATGGTCTAAAGCAGCCTCACTGGAGGATCTCACCCTCATCATGATGGTCTAAAGCAGCCTCACTGGAGGATCTCACCCTCATCATGATGGTCTAAAGCCTCACTGGAGGATCTCACCATCATCATGATGGTCTAAAGCCTCACTGGAGGATCTCAACATCATCATGATGGTCTAAAGCAGCCTCACTGGAGGATCTCACCCTCATCATGATGGTCTAAAGCCTCACTGGAGGATCTCACCCTCATCATGATGGTCTAAAGCAGCCTCACTGGAGGATCTCACCCTCATCATGATGGTCTAAAGCCTCACTGGAGGATCTCAACATCATCATGATGGTCTAAAGCAGCCTCACTGGAGGATCTCACCCTCATCATGATGGTCTTAAGCAGCCTCACTGGAGGATCTCACCCTCATCATGATGGTCTAAAGCAGCCTCACTGGAGGATCTCACCCTCATCATGATGGTCTAAAGCCTCACTGGAGGATCTCACCCTCATCATGATGGTCTAAAGCAGCCTCACTGGAGGATCTCACCCTCATCATGATGGTCTAAAGCAGCCTCACTGGAGGATCTCACCCTCATCATGATGGTCTAAACAGCCTCACTGGAGGATCTCACCATCATCATGATGGTCTAAAGCAGCCTCACTGGAGGATCTCACCCTCATCATGATGGTCTAAAGCAGCCTCACTGGAGGATCTCACCCTCATCATGATGGTCTAAAGCAGCCTCACTGGAGGATCTCACTCACCCTCATCATGATGGTCTAAAGCAGCCTCACTGGAGGATCTCACCCTCATCATGATGGTCTAAAGCCTCACTGGAGGATCTCACCATCATCATGATGGTCTAAAGAGCCTCACTGGAGGATCTCACCATCATCATGATGGTCTAAAGCAGCCTCACTGGAGGATCTCACCCTCATCATGATGGTCTAAAGCCTCACTGGAGGATATCATGATGGTCTAAAGCAGCCTCACTGGAGGATCTCACCATCATCATGATGGTCTAAAGCAGCCTCACTGGAGGATCTCACCCTCATCATGATGGTCTAAAGCAGCCTCACTGGAGGATCTCACCATCATCATGATGGTCTAAAGCAGCCTCACTGGAGGATCTCACCATCATCATGTGGTCTAAAGCAGCCTCACTGGAGGATCTCACCCTCATCATGATGGTCTAAAGCTCTCACTGGAGGATCTCACCCTCATCATGATGGTCTAAAGCCTCACTGGAGGATCTCACCCTCATCATGATGGTCTAAAGCAGCCTCACTGGAGGATCTCACCATCATCATGATGGTCTAAAGCAGCCTCACTGGAGGATCTCACCCTCATCATGATGGTCTAAAGCAGCCTCACTGGAGGATCTCACCCTCATCATGATGGTCTAAAGCAGCCTCACTGGAGGATCTCACCCTCATCATGATGGTCTAAAGCAAGCCTCACTGGAGGATCTCACCCTCATCATGATGGTCTAAAGCAGCCTCACTGGAGGATCTCACCCTCATCATGATGGTCTAAGCAGCCTCACTGGAGGATCTCACCCTCATCATGATGGTCTAAAGCAGCCTCACTGGAGGATCTCACCCTCATCATGATGGTCTAAAGCAGCCTCACTGGAGGATCTCACCCTCATCATGATGGTCTAAAGCAGCCTCACTGGAGGATCTCACCCTCATCATGATGGTCTAAAGCCTCACTGGAGGATCTCACCATCATCATGATGGTCTAAAGCAGCCTCACTGGAGGATCTCACCCTCATCATATCATCAGTCCTGGTGATGCTTCAACACTTCCATCATCACCATCATGGATCACCTGCCTTCCTGCAGTCATGTTCACCTGCATGTTGGTTTATGTAACACTCGATGTTCTTGTTATTAATGGCTGAATCATGAAAAACATTTCTTTGTCTCACAGGTTTTGTGAAGACACAGGAGTGAGGGGTCTCTGTTCTCTGTTACTCTTTGTTCTCTACCTCTCTCTCTCCCCTCTCTCTCTCTCTCTCTCTCCTCTCTCTCTCCATCTCCCCTCTCTGTCTCTCTCCCCCCTCTCCCTCTCTCTCTCTCTCTCTTCCCAGCTCTCTCTCTCTCTCCCCTCTCTCTGTCTCTCTCCCCCCTCTCTGTCTCTCTCCCCCTCTCTCTGTCTCTCTCCCCCTCTCTGTCTCTCTCCCCCTCTCTCTGTCTCTCCTCCCCTCTCTGTCTCTCTCCCCCTCTCTCTCCCCTCTCTGTCTCTCTCCCCTCTCTCTCGTCTCTCTCCCCCTCTCTCTGTCTCTCTCCCCCTCTCTCTGTCTCTCTCCCCCTCTCTGTCTCTCTCCCCTCTCTCTCCCCCCCTCTCTGTCTCTCTCCCCTCTCTCTCTCTCTCTCTCCCCCTCTCTCTCTCTCTCTCTCCCCTCTCTGTCTCTCTCCCCCTCTCTGTCTCTCTCTCTGACTCTCTCCCCCTCTCTGTCTCTCTCCCCCTCTCTCTCTCTCTCTCTCTCTCTCTCCCTCTCTCTCTCTCTCCCCCTCTCTGTCTCTCTTTCTCTCTCTCCCCCTCTCTGTCTCTCTCTCTCTCTCTCTCCCCCTCTCTGTCTCTCTCCCTCTCTATCTTGACCTTTCCTTCAGTCTGTCCCTGCCTTTCTGCTAACCCGTCTCTCTTCTCCTTAAAGAATCCGAGTTAGGAGCGTCTTGTCAGGGAGGAAGGCCAGAAGAGGATCCCAGATCAGGGGACTGTTCCTGAGGCCCCCGTCTACCGGAGACTGCCCACATCACAGGTGTCCTCACAGCCCACAGCATCCCAGCCACAGGCCCAGCCCCCTTGGCGAGGGCAGGGTGAGGGGCTGGAGGGGGGGACCTACCTGTCCATGACCACAGGCCCCAGGACCGGGCAGGAGGGAGAGGAGGCAGAGAGGGATGTGGAGAAGGTCGACCAGGGGGAAGAACAGGGAAGACGGAGGGTCTGCTGAAGAGCAGGAAAGCTGTTCTGCCTTCTGAGATCCGCCGCAGGGAGAGGAGCACTGACGACCCCCGACGTGGCAGGGGGGAAGATGAGGCAGCCAGCCCCAGGGGCCGCAGCCTGGGACCAGGGATGGAAGCTGCAGGGCCCAGAGGAAGATCCAGAGCTCGGCGAGGAGCGGAGGAAGACTCTGAGCCGGCCAGACCCACGGAGCACGTGTCCCGCCTGCAGGCAGTGGAGGCCAGAGGCAGGGAGGGAGACCAGAGAGTGGAACAGCACAAAGCCATCTACATCCACAAAGGCCCGCCCCCACCCACATCCACCCCAGAAGAAGCCCTGCCTCCTCAGACCTCCCCAGCAGAGGCCTCAGTCGCTCCATGTCAGACATCTCTGCCCCCCAGGGCTCCTCCCAGAGGCAGCAGGTCCCTCCTGGGGCCAGAGAGGAGGGGGCGCTGGACAGGGACGGCTGCCAGGATACCAAGCTCTCTGTGGCCCAGCTACGACACTCCTACCTGGAGAGCACCTGCTCCAGCACTGCCCCCGGCACCGGGCCACCTGCAAACCACAGCTGTAGGTGATACAGTATGCTGCCTGTGCATTCCCTCCAAACCACACCTGTCTGCTGTTGACCTCCAGCTGCTAATGCTGCTAGTCCCATTAACACCAGTGCTTTGCCCTAACGCCTGCCTGTCTGCCATGATGCCTGAACCAGAATCACTGGGACCACATGAACACCCAGCTAACCTGTCTCACTCCACTGTGCTGTGGAGACACACCCAGCTAACCTGTCTCACTCCACTGTGCTGTGTCAGCTTGAGTTGCTTGTCTGTTGGGACTCTGTAGTCAGTGTCCTCATTAACCCTCCTCTCCACTTACATGTGTGTGTTTGTCATCAACACCTGATGGTTCAAAGGATCAGTTATTTTCCTGTTACTTCTTTTCAACTACAGAAGTTGGTTTGATCTCAAACTAACCCAGAGGAATCCAGCATGTCTCCTATGATTCCACCTTTCACTCCTCCGCCTTTTCTTACTTTGCCATTTTCCTCTCCTGTCCCTGCTCCCCCTCCCCCCCCCCCCCCCCCCTGCGGTGGGGCTGCAGAGAGGTGGAGAGGGAGTGGGGGGTCTGTCAGGCCCCCTGGAGGGGTGACAGGGGCAGGGAGCGCAGGCCTCGCAGTACATCACCCTGGGACGATAGAAAGACCTCAGACAGATTTAGAAGTCAGCCTGTCACCTACGCTGAGCACCAGGACACCCAGAGGTACTGGCATGAGTCCCACACATGGGGGGGGGGTATCTGGAAGAAGGGGGTCCAATACACAGGAGGGCATGTTCACACACAGCTGCTGAAATGGGATCAAGGTCACATTTAGGAAAGCAAGAAGAAAAGATCCAAAGAAGTGTGGATCCAGTGAGCAGCAGCCTGCTGAGGGGACACAACAATACGAAAACCCTGATTGAGACACACACAAGCAACACACACACACACACACACACACACAAGTACACACACCATGTGACCATATTGGCAGGAGAAGAATGGCTTATTGTTGCAGTGTTCCTGCAGGCAGCACAGAGGCCCAGCACTGCCCCTCTTAATACCTCCTCTTTCTCCAGATCCGGAACTTTCTCCACTCTTGAACTCTCTTTAGTTCTTTAACATAATGTCTAAGCTGCTTCGCACCAAGCTCTCTCTCTCCTTCCCCTCTCTCTCTCTCTCTCTCTCTCCTTCCCCTCTCTCTCTCTCTCTCTCTCCTTCCCCTCTCTCTCTCTCTCTCTCTCTCCTTCCCCTCTCTCTCTCTCTCTCTCTCTCCTTCCCCTCTCTCTCTCTCTCTCTCTCCTTCCCCTCTCTCTCTCTCTCTCTCTCTCCTTCCCCTCTCTCTCTCTCTCTCTCTCCTTCCCCTCTCTCTCTCTCTCTCTCTCTCCATCAGTTCTGTTCATCTAGTTTACCATCTTCTCATCCGTTTTTATTCATAGATTTGCTCAACACGCTAATGGTTTGGATATGTTGTGAAAGTGTTGGACAGTGTTGATTTCTGTATTTTTTCTCTCTTGCTTCTTGTCCTGAAGATCTTGCGTGACGTCTGAACTGAACTGTGCCGAAGGTAAGTTTATTTCTGTATTGTTTTACGTGCACTGTTGACTGACAGATAAGCAAACTTGGAAAAGCCACACCCGGGTAATGAATCCTTAACATGGCAAAGGAACAGATTTATAAACACTGTTTAGGCTGTTT
>CM059332.1:76012-105737 GCA_030340685.1 Protosalanx chinensis
CCCCCTCCTGCAGTAACTAACAAGTCACAGCTGAATGCTTGGTAGAATAGTTAGCACAAATCCTTCCCCATGTGGAATCAAATGTTGACAAACAAGATCCGACTAACTTTGATCGTTTGGTGGGTTTTCTTACTTGCTGTAAGTTGCTCTGGATAAGAGCGTCTGCTAAATCACTAAATGTTTTCCGTGATATTAACATGTTTGTTAACATTGTCTCTGTCAGACCCTAACGAGGCTGTGGGCTTTAGATGTTTGGCTCCATCTAGTGGCTGTTTAAAGAAGTGTTGATCTTTGGGTTCAGATGGTTCCTCCTCATTGTGGAGGAGGTGGAGGAGGAGGAGGTCTGTGTGAGTTCAGGTCCCTCTGCATGCTGAAGGGTTTCACACCATTTCTCAATACATTTCCAATGGGTTTTATTTTGTCATCTAGCAGAAATAAACAATGAATGTGATGTAGTTTATACTGAACACACAGTAACACTGTCAGTCTGCTGCAGATCAAATGTTGATCAGATATTTTCCTGTCTCTGTCAATGTCTCTCTCCCTCTCTCTCCCTCTCTCTCTGTCTCTGTCTCTGTCTCTCTCTCTGTCTCTCTCTGTCTCTCTCTCTCCGTCTCTCTCTCTCTCTCTCTCTCTCTCTCTCTCTGTCTCTCTCTCTGTCTCTGTCTATGTCTCTCTCTCTGGTATCATCCCTCCCTCTCTCCCTCTCTCTCTGTCTATGTCTCTCTCTCTCTCTGGTATCATCCCTCCCTCTCTCCCTCTCTCTCTGTCTATGTCTCTCTCTCTCTCTGGTATCATCCCTCCCTCTCTCCCTCTCTCTCTGTCTATGTCTCTCTCTCTCTCTGGTATCATCCCTCCCTCTCTCCCTCTCTCTCTGTCTATGTCTCTCTCTCTCTCTGGTATCATCCCTCCCTCTCTCCCTCTCTCTCTGTCTATGTCTCTCTCTCTCTCTGGTATCATCCCTCCCTCTCTCTCTCTCTCTCTGTCTATGTCTCTCTCTCTCTCTGGTATCATCCCTCCCTCTCTCCCTCTCTCTCTGTCTATGTCTCTCTCTCTCTCTCTGGTATCATCCCTCCCTCTCTCCCTCTCTCTCTGTCTATGTCTCTCTCTCTCTCTGGTATCATCCCTCCCTCTCTCCCTCTCTCTCTGTCTATGTCTCTCTCTCTCTCTGGTATCATCCCTCCCTCTCTCCCTCCAGCTTGCAGGCATCATCCCAGCAGAGTGCGGCAGCCCGGGCGGCTCGTCAGTCCCATGATGCCTTGCAGCAGCAGCAGGAGCATCAGGTTTCCAAGGAGACGAGTCCAGAGGAGGAGCCAGACCTGTGCACTCTGAGTCTGGCCCAGAAGATGGCGCTGTTCAACCGCCTGGCACAGCCCGCCACCCGGGTCACCTGCGCCCGGCCCGACACCCGGCAGCGCCGCTCCAACGCCCGCTACCAGACCCAGCCAATCACCTTAGGAGACATGGAGCAGGTAGAGCAGAGCCAGAACTCTGTCTGGGGAGCTAAGCTAATGCTATTGATGGGGACAATGGGTCTTTTTGATTTGTTTATGATTAGATTCAGCAGTTCTTTAATGCTGTTTATTCATTTGTCTGACACACAGACACACACACAGACACACACACACAGGCACACACACAGACACACACACAGACAGACACACACACAGACACACACACAGACACACACACAGAAAGACACACACACAGAAAGACACACACAGACTGTCAGTACATAACAGGAGTGTGTGCATGTTTGTGGTCCAGGGTTCGTCCTCCACAGAGCCCTATGAGGATCTGAGTATCAGCCCAGTAGAGCCCTTCCTCCAGGCCCCGCTCACACATGTAAGGCAGCCATGACGGCTCCACAGTTGCTCCTTCACCTGCCCGCCGGACCACAGAGGCTGATGCAACTGTGGCTGCACGCTTGTCAGCTTTGACCTGAATGTCAGCTCTGTCCTGTGCATGGCTGAGGCCTCTGATGGGATGATTCACACCACGCTCATCCTCTTATGGAGCGCAGCGTCAAGGAGCTGATTGTGGGCTGCTGCTAGAACAGAGAGGCAGCAGAGGTCCAGCTGTGTCAGAACATTAAGGAGCTGCGTGTGTCTGAGGAGGACAGAAGACTTCGCCCTGTCTGAAGACACAGGACTGTTGAGGTTATCTGACGTCAGCTCGCTGACTCTGTCATTCTTGTTGAAGCGATCAAAACCGGCCAAGTTAAAGCATCATCCTTCATTTGAGGTGGAGAGAGCATGACTGTGTGAGCGATGATGTCATAGGCTGAGGGGCTTCTGAGTGAGTCGGCTTTAAAGCGAAGCGTGGGGGAACTTGGCCCGGGTTCTGCTCAGTCAGGGGGCTTCAGCTGGCTGCATTGTGGTTTTTGATTGGATGATGTGGGTGCGGGCGTGGGGGAGACTGCATGACAGACAGGAAGTGCGATGAGTCAGGTTGCCATGAGTCAGCATGATTGGATTTGCATTGTCTGCCCGTCTGCTTGAAAAGGCTTTCAACATCCCCACTGACCTCTCTCCCCCTTCCCCCCTCTCTCCCTCCTCCCTTTCTCCCTCCCCCCTCTCTCTTTCTCTGTGTATCCCTCTCCATCCAGTTGCACAGTGGAGCTGCATCTAAGCTCTCCTCCTCCTCCTCCTCCCTGTCAACACTCAGACCAGGAGGAACCTTCTCCACAGACCACGCTGGAGACATCCACCTGGCCCAGGCCAGTGCCCCTGACAAGCCCAACCCTGTAGCCTCTGTCCCTGGGTACTACGAGAGGTCCGGCCCCCACATCTCCACCACTCAGACCCCTCACCTCCCTGTCCAGGCAACAGGTGGGGCAGGTGGGAGAGCAGAGCTGCCTTCTCAGCCCTCTGTGGACCAGCAGCAGGCCCAGCAGCAGGCCCAGCAGCAGGCCCAGCACGAGCCGGTGTTGCCCCAGAGAGAGGAGGCTGGTCTGGGGGGAGGGAAGAGGAAGCTGGCCTCTCCAGACGGAGCGGTACGACAAGCTGCTCAGCCCCAGCCCCAGGGCAGGAAGTGGGATGAACAGAGGGACTACTCATGGGAGAGCCAGTCCTCACAAGAACTACACTACCCAGAATACCACATGTCCACAGGCATCTCTGTGGGTAAGGATGAGACTTCAAATCTTCCATCAATCTTCCCTGTATCTGTGTGTGTGTCCAGTGTGTCTGTGTGTGTGTGTGTGTGTGTGTGTGTGTGTGTGTGTGTGTGTGTGCAGTGTGAACTTGCTTCTGTGGTGTTCAGAACCCTCCACAGGAAGTGACACGACAGATGGAAAAATAGGCAGGAAGTTATGGAGGAGGAGCAGAGGATAGAGCTGCTGCTGTTTAATCTGCCTCAGAGGGACACACACACACAGACTGACACACACACACACACACACAGACTGACACACACACACAGAGAGACTGAGTTGCTGGAGTAACAACGTAGGAAGAATAGTTTTTCATTGTTTTTGAGGCTGTCGACTCGGTACTTCAGCTGTGTGGACTTTGTGTGAGCAACTTGTTCACTGATTCCAAGTTTTTGCGAAGCGGGAAGTGTTGCTCTTATGCGTTGGTGTGTGTGTGGGTGTGTGTGTGTGTGTGTGTGTGTGAGTGAGTGAGTGTGAGGTAAAGGGAAAGTGAGTGAATGGAATTTGCACGTGAGCTAACAGCCATTGGATTATTGATGGTGCCGAGGCTGACCTAACTCATTTCTCTGTGTGCGTGTGTGTGCGTGTGTGTGCGTGCGCAGAGCTTGCAGAGCCCAGTGTGGTGTCGTCACCACAGACCAGAGCAGCGGCGTCTGCTCCAGTATCAGCCTCCTCTTCCTGGAGTGTGCCTCAGGCAGCGCACACACACGCTCACACACTTGCTCACACACTCGCTCAGGAGCCCTGCTCATCTGCACACCCCCCTGCTGAGGAGCTGAGTGTGAACACACACCCAGGCGACAGAGAGCACAAACCCTGCCTGGACCAGCTGGAGTCAGGAGAGGACCTGTCAGAGGCCATGACAGCAAAACAGACGTCCATCAAAGACAGGTGAGACTTCTTTCAGACTCTGGTTCACTGTGGAACAACATGCTGTGTCTTTGAGGTTTGAGCTGTTTGTGAGTTCTACTCTGTCTGAAGTTTCTACTTTTCCACTGATGAGCTCAGTGTTGGAATTCTTCATGTAGCGTTAGAAAAGTCCCGCTTGGAATCTGTGTGTCTGTGTTTTGATTAAAACCAGCCCAGCCTGTGAGGCTGGACCCAGTGTGAGGCTGGAGCCAGTGTGAGGCTGGACCCAGTGTGAGGCTGGACCCAGTGTGAGGCTGGACCCAGTGTGAGGCTGGACCCAGTGAGAGGCTGCACCCAGTGTGAGGCTGGACCCAGTGTGAGGCTGGAGACAGTGTGAGGCTGGGGACAGTGTGAGGCTGGGGACAGTGTGAGGCTGGGGACAGTGTGAGGCTGGGGACATGTTCAGTATAGAAAGAGATGGACAGAGAGAGAGAGAGAAGCAGCGGAGGGCAGACTTGGGTCATGTTGGTCTCTGTGCTTGCTGGGCAGTTCAGGAGAGACTGATTAAACTGCAGGAGTCGTCTAAACTCTTCGTTCTCTTCTGTCTGTTGATGTACAGCTGTTTATTTAACATGTTATTGAATACATCATAAATGATCTGTATGTGATGTGAAGGATGTTTGTACTCTACTGCAGTGTTTCATAGACAAGTTATTGAACATCAGATCAAAGCATTACATAAGTCCACTTATGTCAGCATTGGACATGAGTTGTCAACAGGCTAGGAGGCACGTTAGCCAGGAAATTGATTGATGACATCATGGATGAACATGAGCTGGATGAGGACTGAAAGAGAAGTGTGTGTGTGTGTTTCTGTGTGTGTATGTGTGTTTGTGTTTCGTGTGGTTTTCATCCAGCAGTCATCAGAATGTTCTTCATGCTGTCACCACAGGCAGCCTAGCTGAGCAGTCAGGATCTTCAGGGTCAAACACAGAACAGTTGCTCATGGTTAAATCAGACTGGATCTGTGTCACCTCCTCCCCCCCCACCCAACATGGTGCCCAGTGATGTAGACTAAACAGAAGGGTGCTTGTGATGAGGTCAGAGGTCACTGACTCCCCCCCCCCCCCCCCCCCCCCCCGATCCCTCACTATTGGACGTCCCATCTGTAGCTCCTCACTGTGTGTGTGTGTGTGTGTGTGTGTGTGTGTTCCAGGATCGGGGAGTCTCTGTCTGCTTAGACTCAGAAGGAGCAGAGCAGCTTCCTCTGGTCAAGTCAGTCTGACAAGGACAGCATTTGACTCTGTCTCTTTCTCTCTCTCTCTCTCTCTCTCTCTCTCTTTCTCTCTCTCTCTTTCTCTCTCTCCCTCTCTCTCTCCGCTCCCCCTCCCCCAGACTGGCCCAGCTGAAGAAGAGTGGTGAAGATGACTGGCGTAACCGTATCAACAGGAAGCAGCAGGATCTGGTCAAAGCTGCAGTGTCAGAGCGTCATGCTCAGCTGTGGGAGATGGAGCAGAGCTTCAAAAAGAAGGTAACCACCTCTGACCCCTGATGACCTCTGACCCCTAAACACAGAGGCTCTGTGCATGCAGTCAACCTTGGACCAGCATTAGCCTCAAACTAGCCAGGTGATGGTGTCACACAAACACACACACACACACACACACACTGCTAGCTCTGGGGGTGGAGCACTAATCAGCCTTTACTGTAGCTTTCATACTAAAGACAGACCCTTCTAGAAGACAGACCCCAGAGGAGGCATGACAGCGGTGCTGGCCTGTGTTCCTGCTGCTCTAAACACACACAGCGCTCCTCCACGTTGTCTCTGCTCTGTCTCCAGTCTGCTCCGGTTCTTTAACCTGTGTCATCTTCTCTGTTTCACACGCTGGGTCAGATCACTCACACAGCACACACACAGCACACACACAGCACACACACACAGCACACACACAGCACACACACAGCACACACACTTTGAACCAGTTTTAAGTTAGATTTAGCTTCAAATCTAATGAACTTAGTGTGTTCTAACTCTAATTTAGTTTGCTCTATAAAGAGTCCCTGTTCTGTAGTAAACAGTGCTGGGTGAGAGAATTCAGACCAATGTTTTTATAGTTAAATCATTTAGCCAAATTGTCGATGCATGTTGGTTTCTTAAGTTCTTGTGACAAGGGAACATTACATTTTCACTTGATGTTGAGATGATTTGGGTGAAATATCTGTGTTGTTGTGTGTTTGTTGGTCCAGCATGTATCCATCCTCCTGTCTCTGTTACTGAAGCTGCTCTCCTCTCAGCCTCATTCTGTCTTTCTGTGTGTTTTCCTGTCTTTATCTAATAAACCTCGTTTCACTCACTGCATGCTGCTTCACTGCATCTCTCTGTGTTTCTGCTGCCAGCTGGGATAGCCTGTTCTCATCACAGCTCCCATCAGTCACAAAGTCACACTGTGTTTTAATATGACTTCCGTCCTTGCTTAGATATTTGAATATGTTCCAAGACTGGTCAGGTTAGCCAGGTGTAATGAGCCAGCTGGAAAACACAGCGACCAAACATCAGAATCCTGTCATGAGGCAGAAACCTGTCGTTCTCTGCTTAGTTACACCTTCCAAAGCACCTCAAGAATCACACAAGGTCGTCAACATGAGGCACCTCCTTCAGTTTGACAGGAACAACACATCCTCATTATTCTGGTGTTACTTCTCCACACTTCATGTCCTGATTGAGGTCTGCCACAGAGAGATGATGAGGTCCTCCCAGAGAGGATGACCCTGGACAGGATCAGAACGCAGCAGATCAGGCATCATACTGCTGTGGCTTCACTTATCTGTGGTTGCTTTGTTGGGACAGTAAACAAACACTGAAATAGAAACACATCTGCCTTCATCATCCAAGACAGGAAATGTCTCTTTTTTTTTTTTTTTTTTTTTTAAGACCATCATGTTGTTGACTGTTGGTCAACAAGGGATTGTTTGGTGTTAATATGTCTAGGAGTTCATGTTAACTTAATGTTGCATCTATATAGTCAGTTTATCACCATAGTATTCCCTCAGCTAAGTTCTCATAGAATAGTTGGCAATATCTGTAAACATGAGCTCAATTCACATGTTACTGTAGCAGTTTGGCAACTTTGCTAACATGGCACAGAAGATTCATTGGTCATGGCTGTTTCTCCCAGTACATTGACATGACACTGTAGCACAACAGGAAGCCCCTACAGACCCCCCTGTCCCCCCTGCCCCCCCCCCCCCCCCCCCCCTTTGTTCCCATGGCTACTCTCTTTAGGATGAAGGCCTCATGCTGATCGATGAGTTTGCTGTGGCCGATCAACTCTGGGTAAGGTAGTGTGCTTGAACACACTGGTGGTGGTGTTCAGGTGGTGGTAGTGTTCAGGTGGTAGTGTTCAGGTGGTGGTAGTGTTCAGGTGGTGGTAGTGTTCAGGTGGTGGTAGTGTTCAGGTGGTGGTAGTGTTCAGGTGGTGGTAGTGTTCAGGTGGTGGTAGTGTTCAGGTGGTGGTGGTGTTCAGGTGGTGGTGGTGTTCAGGTGGTGGTGGTGTTCAGGTGGTGGTAGTGTTCAGGTGGTGGTAGTGTTCAGGGGGTAGTGTTCAGGTGGTGGTAGTGTTCAGGTGGTGGTAGTGTTCAGGTGGTGGTAGTGTTCAGGTGGTGGTAGTGTTCAGGTGGTGGTAGTGTTCAGGTGGTGGTAGTGTTCAGGTGGGGGTAGTGTTCAGGTGGTAGTGTTCAGGTGGTAGTGTTCAGGTGGTAGTGTTAGTTTTCCTCCTGCTGTCCATCATGTGATGTCACCCTCTCAGTCATCCCGTGGGTCTCATCACACAAGGGGGGCAGGTGATCATCAGCAGCCACTTAAACCAGATGGGATCACCTGCTTTCCTGAATCAGCCAGCTCTCTCTTCATACTTCTGTCTGTATCATAGTGTTTCTGTGTGTGTATCTGTGTATGTGTGTGTGTGTATATCTCTGTGTGTGTGTGTATATCTCTGTGTATGTGTGTGTGTGTGTGTGTATATCTCTGTGTATGTGTGTGTGTGTCTGACTCTTCCATGGCACTGCCTCCTCAGGAGCCAGTCTTTGCTGCTAGCGTCTCCCACCTTCCTGAACCCCCTACCCACATAACGCCCCATGAAGGCCCCCCAGCCCAGGTGAGAGCACACAGAGAAGTGACCTCTGCTGCCCACACACACACACACACACACTCACTGCCCTCCTAACACTAACCCTAACCACACACTTCCTGAAGCCTCTGGTCCTCCAGGTGTGTTTGGTGTGTTGTGGCCTGCTTCTTCATAACCCTCTCTGCCCTCTCATCTCCTCCATGTCTGCAGCTTCCCTACATAACTTCAATGCAGCCTCACTCACACAGCCTGTGTCCCTGTGTCTCTGTGTCTGTCTCTGTGTCTCTGTGTCTCTGTCTCTGTGTCTCTGTCTCTGTGTCTCTGTCTCTGTGTCTGTGTCCCTGTGTCTCTGTGTCCCTGTGTCTCTGTGTCTCTGTCTCTGTGTCTCTGTCTCTGTCTCTGTGTCTCTGTCTCTGTGTCTGTGTCCCTGTGTCTCTGTGTCCCTGTGTCTCTGTGTCTCTGTCTCTGTGTCTCTGTCTCTGTGTCTGTGTCCCTGTGTCTCTGTCTCTGTGTCCCTGTGTCTCAGTGTCTCTGTGTCTCTGTCTCTGTGTCTGTGTCCCTGTGTCTCTGTCTCTGTGTCTCTGTCTCTGTGTCTGTGTCCCTGTGTCTCTGTCTCTGTGTCCCTGTGTCTCAGTGTCTCTGTGTCTCTGTCTCTGTGTCTGTGTCCCTGTGTCTCTGTCTCTGTGTCCCTGTGTCTCAGTGTCTCTGTGTCTCTGTCTCTGTCTCAGTGTCTCTGTGTCTCTGTCTCTGTGTCTCTGTCTCTGTGTCTCTGTGTCTCTGTGTCCCTGTGTCTCTGTCTCTGTGTCTCTGTGTCTCTGTCTCTGTGTCTCAGTGTCCCTGCGTCCTGCTCAGAGCTCCCAGCTTGGCATGGCTTCACCACAGCTCTGCCAGATCCACATCTTCATACCTACTGAGCAGTATTACTGAATACAGGCTGCGCCCTCTTCATCCACCTCTCTTTTCCACTCTCTCTCCCTCTCTGTCTCTCTCTCTCCCTCTCTGTCTCTCTCCCTCTCTGTCTCTCTCTCTCTCCCTCTCTGTCTCTCTCTCTCACTGTCTCTCTCTCTGTCTCTCTCTCCCTCTCTGTCTCTCTCTCTCTCTCTCGCTGTCTCTCTATCTCTGTCTCTCTCTCTGTCTCTCTCTCTGTCTCTCTCTGTCTCTCTCTGTCTCTCTCTGTCTCTCTCTGTCTCTCTCTGTCTCTCTCTCTCTGCCTCTCTCTCTGTCTCTCTCTCTCTGCCTCTCTCACTGTCTCTCTCTCTGTCTCTCTCTCTCTCCCTCTCTGTCTCTCTCTCTCTCTCTCTCTCGCTGTCTCTATCTCTGCCTCTCTCTCTGTCTCTCTCTGTGTCTTTCTCTGTCTCTCTCTCTGTCTCTCTCTCTCTGCCTCTCTCTCTGTCTCTCTCTCTGTCTCTCTCTCTGTCTCTCTCTCCCTCTCTGTCTCTCTCTCTTGCTCCTCCCTCCATCCTATCATGCAGGCCTCTCCATATAAACCCCTGCAGCAGTTACAGGTGGATGAGCGACATCCTTGGAGATGGAAGGTGACCTGCCCCCCCCCCCTCCTTACAAAAGCAAACCATTAGCTAGTACATGCATTCTGACACACACACACACACACACACACAAGTATGCACACACTGTCACATGCCCTGTTTTGGTATCAGGGTGATTATACAAACAGAACTTGGGTTCGACATGCCAAACCTTAACGGGTGAGAAGTTGGAGCAGGGTGATGTTGGTGTGTGTGTGTGTGTCTGTGTGTGTGTGTGTGTGTGTGTACCGTACACAGGCGCCATCTGGGATTGGCTGCTGCTTTTGGACTGAAGTTTTCAGATATGACGATTCTGAGTTATTTGGAGGATTAAAAATCAGCCTGAAATAGAAACAAGTCACATGAACAGTTTATGACAAATGTACACCGAGGTTGTGTTTGTAATGGAAGTATGTCCCCAGGTTGTGTTATCCAGGGCTGTGCTGGATGTGGTGTGTTATTTTGTCTTGCATGAGACTATCAGACCTACAGTTGGATCAACTGAGGAGAGATGGTTAACAGTGTTTCCAATGTCTATTCCCTTTCCATCCTGCTCTCCCTCCCTCCTGCTCTCCCTCCCTCCTGCTCTCCCTCCCTCCCTCCCTCCTGCTCTCTCTCCCTCCTGCTCTCCTGCCCTCCCTCCCTCCCTCCCTCCTGCTCTCCCTCCCTCCCTCCTGCTCTCCCTCCCTCCCTCCCTCCCTCCCTCCTGCTCTCTCTCCCTCCTGCTCTCCCTCCCTCCCTCCCTCCTGCTCTCCCTCCCTCCCTCCCTCCTGCTCTCCCTCCCTCCTGCTCTCTCTCCCTCCTGCTCTCCCTCCCTCCCTCCCTCCTGCTCTCTCTCCCTCCTGCTCTCCCTCCCTCCCTCCCTCCCTCCTGCTCTCCCTCCCTCCTGCTCTCCCTCCCTCCTGCTCTCCCTCCCTCCTGCTCTCCCTCCCTCCCTCCTGCCCTCCCTCCTGCCCTCCCTCCCTCTCTCCCTCCCTCCCTCCTTCCCTCCCTCTCAGAGGATGGGTGAGGAGCTGGAGGTTCAGCGTATGGAGGCCCACATGTCCATCCAGGAGAGGAAGCAGATGATCGTCACTCGTGAGGAGGCCTGGAAGACCAGAGGTCATGGAGCCGCTAACGACTCCACCCAGTTCACTGTGGCCGGGCGCATGGTCAGGAAAGGTCAGGGGTCACCTCACTGTTATCAACTCTTACAAATGTTGTCAGTTTGGCAGCCAGTGAATAGAAATGTCCTGTCCCTCTCTACACGCTCACACCCACACGCTCACACACGCTCACACACATGCTCACACACACACACTCACACACATGCTCACACACACACACACACGCTCACACACACACACACACACAGAAACAGCAGCCAGGTTGGTTTCCACTCAGGCAGAAAATCCTCTGATTACCTTCCTACATGATCCTGTTGGGGTTAGTCTGGGGTGGGGGCAGGTGGGGGCTTGTGGGGGCAGGTGGGGGCTTGTGGGGGCTTGTGGGGGCTTGTGGGGGCAGGTGGGGGCAGGTGGGGGCTTGTGGGGGCAGGTGGGGGCTTGTGGGGGCAGGTGGGGGCTTGTGGGGGCAGGTGGGGGCAGGTGGGGGCTTGTGGGGGCTTGTGGGGGCAGGTGGGGGCAGGTGGGGGCTTGTGGGGGCAGGTGGGGGCAGGTGGGGGCTTGTGGGGGCTTGTGGGGGCAGGTGGGGGCTTGTGGGGGCAGGTGGGGGCAGGTGGGGGCAGGTGGGGGCAGTTTAGGGGCTGTGTCAGTCTGGTTTACAGCTAAACCTTGGCTGCACGCTGGGATTAGTGTCACAGCCAATGAGAAAGAAGAGCCACACCCACACCACATCTCTCCTACTGCCACAGTGGAGGAGTTAGCCTAGCTAACTTATTATTGTGTGTGTGTGTGTGTGTGTGTGTGTGGATCAGGTCTAGCTGCTCCCTCAGCCCTCCTCTCTCCAGTCGTGTCCAAACCCAAGAGCAGCAGTCCTGTGATCTCCAAGCCTCTGGAAGGTTAGTGTCTGCAAGCCTGCTGCCTCTGCTCTGGTTCACCCCACAGAAGATCTGGTGTCAGATCAGCAGTTATATACCTCAATAAGAACCCTAAATCTAATTCTCTTGAAAGGTGTCAGATCATCTTTCTATTGGTGCTGGATTGTATGAATCGAATCTCCCAGCTTATAACATGATAATACATGTGATGTTTGTGTTGGTAGTGTTTGATTGGCTGGTGAAAGCTTGAATCAGACTCATCACCTGAACCTCAGTCTCTCCTGTCTGTCTCAGGGTGTCTGAGTCTGTGACTCCTGCCTGTGTTCAGTTGAAGCTGCTCCTCTGTGATCTTCTGCTCAGGGTTAACGTTGTCTTCTGCTCTGACAGAGATCGAGGCCAAACCAGACATGAACCTGGAGACTGACAGACAGCTGGACAAGCTGGAGTCTTTCCTGGGGAAACTGAACAGTAAAGGTGAGTCTCTGAAACCAGAACATGTCACCATGTTTATCACAGGACACCTACACTACTATCCCTCACATGAGACAAACTTCAAACACATGCTCCAGTTACCAGCCCCCCCCCCCTCCCTGTCCTCCACCCCCCCCCCCCCCCCCCCCCTCAGTGTCTGGCCTGTCAGAAACCACCATCACAGTAACAGAGCAGAAGGTGAAGGAGGTCATGGACCTGGACGATGAGATCTTCTCCAAGTTCTACCGGCAGGCGTCCGATCTTCCTCAGCTCAGCTGCCAGCTGGACATCAAGGAGGACTTTGATGACATATTTGGGACTCACATGCAGATGTACGAGTCCTCAGTTCACTTGGAATACACACAATCATTATGATGTCGTGACTTTGGTGTGCTCAGTTTTACAAACAGTAGGATGAGTCAGCATTATACAAACCCTGGTCTGTACACACACACACACACTCACACACGCTACCGCCTGTCCTTCAAGCCCTGACCTCTGACCCCTCTCCCAGGCTGACCTCAGATATGGTGCAGCACAAGCGAGCAGTGCGACCGGCCCGGAATGTTCCGGCGTCCAGGAACCCCCTGAGGATGCTGGCAGCGAGGGAGGACATCTGCCATGAGTACACAGAGCAGAGGCTAAACATCGGCCTGCTGGAGAGTAAGAGGATGAAAGCAGAAAAGAGTGAGTAAACCCTGATGTGACACACTGTGCACCCCTGCTGTGACACACTACGCACCCCTGCTGTGACACACTGTGCACCCCTGCTATACTGTCAGGGAGAATCTGTTAGCACTGATAATATTCAGAATGTGTGTTTTACGTGTCTTAAAACTTGTTGAGGCATAAGTGTTGTGTTTTTGTTCAAGTGTTTGTGTGTCGTGTGTTTACATTTAAATTTATTCATTTAGCAGATGCTTTTATCCAAAGCGACTTACAAGAGAGCGCTTTTACAAAGAGCATCAGTCATTGAGCAGAGCAACGTGATTATACCTGCCTGTCCTTAGTGGAAATACAGCTGTGTATTTATGGACTGTGTGTGTGTGTGTTCCCCTGTCCTGTGTGTGTGTGTGTGTGTGTTCCCCTGTCCTGTGTGTGTGTGTGTGTGTGTTCCCCTGTCCTGTGTGTGTGTGTGTGTGTGTTCCCCTGTCCTGTGTGTGTGTGTGTGTTCCCCTGTCCTGTGTGTGTGTGTGTGTTCCCCTGTCCTGTGTGTGTGTGTGTGTGTGTGTGTTCCCCTGTCCTGTGTGTGTGTGTGTGTTCCCCTGTCCTGTGTGTGTGTGTGTGTGTGTGTTCCCCTGTCCTGTGTGTGTGTGTGTGTTCCCCTGTCCTGTGTGTGTGTGTGTGTGTTCCCCTGTCCTGTGTGTGTGTGTGTGTTCCCCTGTCCTGTGTGTGTGTGTGTGTGTTCCCCTGTCCTGTGTGTGTGTGTGTGTTCCCCTGTCCTGTGTGTGTGTGTGTGTGTGTGTGTTCCCCTGTCCTGTGTGTGTGTGTGTGTTCCCCTGTCCTGTGTGTGTGTGTTCCCCTGTCCTGTGTGTGTGTGTTCCCCTGTCCTGTGTATGTGTGTGTGTGTTCCCCTGTCCTGTGTGTGTGTGTGTGTGTGTTCCCCTGTCCTGTGTGTGTGTGTGTGTGTTCCCCTGTCCTGTGTATGTGTGTGTGTGTTCCCCTGTCCTGTGTATGTGTGTGTGTGTTCCCCTGTCCTGTGTATGTGTGTGTGTGTTCCCCTGTCCTGTGTATGTGTGTGTGTGTTCCCCTGTCCTGTGTGTGTGTGTTCCCCTGTCCTGTGTATGTGTGTGTGTTCCCCTGTCCTGTGTGTGTGTGTTCCCCTGTCCTGTGTGTGTGTGTTCCCCTGTCCTGTGTGTGTGTGTTCCCCTGTCCTGTGTGTGTGTGTTCCCCTGTCCTGTGTGTGTGTGTGTGTTCCCCTGCCCTGTGTGTGTGTGTGTGTTCCCCTGTCCTGTGTGTGTGTGTGTGTTCCCCTGTCCTGTGTGTGTGTGTGTGTTCCCCTGTCCTGTGTGTGTGTGTGTGTTCCCCTGTCCTGTGTGTGTGTGTGTGTGTTCCCCTGTCCTGTGTGTGTGTGTGTGTTCCCCTGTCCTGTGTGTGTGTGTGTGTGTGTGTGTTCCCCTGTCCTGTGTGTGTGTGTGTGTTCCCCTGTCCTGTGTGTGTGTGTGTGTGTTCCCCTGTCCTGTGTGTGTGTGTGTGTTCCCCTGTCCTGTGTGTGTGTGTGTGTGTGTTCCCCTGTCCTGTGTGTGTGTGTTCCCCTGTCCTGTGTGTGTGTGTTCCCCTGTCCTGTGTATGTGTGTGTGTGTTCCCCTGTCCTGTGTGTGTGTGTGTGTGTTCCCCTGTCCTGTGTATGTGTGTGTGTGTTCCCCTGTCCTGTGTATGTGTGTGTGTGTTCCCCTGTCCTGTGTATGTGTGTGTGTGTTCCCCTGTCCTGTGTATGTGTGTGTGTGTTCCCCTGTCCTGTGTGTGTGTGTTCCCCTGTCCTGTGTATGTGTGTGTGTGTTCCCCTGTCCTGTGTATGTGTGTGTGTGTTCCCCTGTCCTGTGTGTGTGTGTTCCCCTGTCCTGTGTATGTGTGTGTGTTCCCCTGTCCTGTGTGTGTGTGTTCCCCTGTCCTGTGTGTGTGTGTTCCCCTGTCCTGTGTGTGTGTGTTCCCCTGTCCTGTGTGTGTGTGTTCCCCTGTCCTGTGTGTGTGTGTTCCCCTGTCCTGTGTGTGTGTGTGTGTTCCCCTGTCCTGTGTGTGTGTGTGTGTGTTCCCCTGTCCTGTGTGTGTGTGTTCCCCTGTCCTGTGTGTGTGTGTGTGTTCCCCTGTCCTGTGTGTGTGTGTGTGTGTGTGTGTGTGTGTTCCCCTGTCCTGTGTGTGTGTGTTCCCCTGTCCTGTGTGTGTGTGTTCCCCTGTCCTGTGTGTGTGTGTGTTCCCCTGTCCTGTGTGTGTGTGTGTTCCCCTGTCCTGTGTGTGTGTGTGTTCCCCTGTCCTGTGTGTGTGTGTGTTCCCCTGTCCTGTGTGTGTGTGTGTTCCCCTGTCCTGTGTGTGTGTGTGTTCCCCTGTCCTGTGTGTGTGTGTTCCCCTGTCCTGTGTGTGTGTGTGTGTGTGTGTGTGTGTGTTTTCCCCTGTCCTGTGTGTGTGTGTGTGTGTGTGTTCCCCTGTCCTGTGTGTGTGTGTGTGTTCCCCTGTCCTGTGTGTGTGTGTGTTCCCCTGTCCTGTGTGTGTGTGTGTGTTCCCCTGTCCTGTGTGTGTGTGTGTTCCCCTGTCCTGTGTGTGCGCTGTAGTGAGTAAGAAGTCCCAGTTTTCCGAGGTGGCTCTGGCTGGTCTGGCCAGTAAGGAGAACTTCAGCAGTGTTCACCTGCGCAGTGTGAGCGTCTCTGATCAGACCTCCAGCAACAGCGCTCTGCCTTACAAGAAGCTCATGCTCATCCAGGTCAAAGGTATCACCAGCACACACAAACACAGCTGCGCATGAGTACAGCACACACACCCTCACACACACACACACACCCTCACACACACATCCTCACACACCCACACACCCACAAACACCCTCACACACACACACACACACACACACACACCCTCACACACACACACCCTCACACACACATCCTCACACACCCACACACCCACAAACACCCTCACACACACACACACACACACACACACACACACACACACACCCTCACCAGGCCTCACACTAAGAGGGCCTTTTAAGGACCCTGTGTGGCCCTACAGTAGAACATTATTTATTGGCCCTTTGCAACAGGAATATAAATCTCCCACAGTCCTTTTAATCAGGTCACTTCTGGATGAGTCAGACGAGGTCTGAAGTCTACTAGCATGAAGACAGTTAAACATTGAGCAAAATGGCAGCTAGACCAATTTTTTTGTTATGGGTTAGGGTTAGGGTTATAATTATGATTGAAGGTATTGTTCTCTGGTAGTGGTCTCCTAAGATCGTGAGCCTGCTGTTTGTCATGAGATCTGTCAGATGTGTCACAGTGACCTCATTCTGAGCGCTGACGTCCGTTCAGGAAGGAAAGAATCGGAATAATCAGGGTTCATGCTAAGCTGTGCAGCGTTCTCTTCAAAGACTTCCTCTCTAATGGAGGTTCAACCCAGAGGAGAAAGGCTAAGAACTTCTCAGGGCTATTTAGGTTTCTTCCCCACCTCCTTCATGGTGCTCTGGGTAACAGCTGGGGTCTTTAAATCATTCTGTGCCCTCTCTCTGTCCTGGCCTTGACAGTCCCTTCAGACCCTCTCTCTCCCTAATCCACCCTCAGAGCTGTTAAGACACAAGACATATTATTAGTTTGTGGCTAATCTAAAGGCTACGTGTGTTAGCATGCTGCTTCTACACGCTCTAGCTGCTGATTCTGTGTGTGTTTTATCAGGCCGCCGCCATGTTCAGACCAGACTAGTGGAACCCAGATCATCTTCGTTGAACAGTGGAGACTGCTTTCTGCTCGTCACACCTCAGTACTGTTTTATTTGGACTGGGGAGTTTGCCAACGTCATTGAGAAGGCCAAGGTAAGTCTGAGGAACAATGTCCACATGGGCAGGCAGACAGACAGATAGACAGACAGACAGGCAGACACATACACACACAGACAGATAGATAGATGATGTTGCTGAGTAATCCCATCCCAGTACTTCCAGTCCCACTAACAAGCTGCACCCTGCCCTGTGAGCATCGTTAGTTCCAGAGCATCGTTAGATCCAGAGCATCGTTAGATCCAGAGCATCGTTATATCCAGAGCTTCGTTAGATCCAGAGCATCGTTATATCCAGAGCTTCGTTAGATCCAGAGCATCGTTAGTTCCAGAGCATCGTTAGATCCAGAGCATCGTTAGATCCAGAGCATCGTTAGATCCAGAGCATCGTTAGATCCAGAGCATCGTTATATCCAGAGCTTCGTTAGATCCAGAGCATCGTTAGATCCAGAGCATCGTTAGATCCAGAGCATCGTTAGTTCCAGAGCATCGTTAGATCCAGAGCATCGTTAGATCCAGAGCATCGTTATATCCAGAGCTTCGTTAGATCCAGAGCATCGTTATATCCAGAGCTTCGTTAGATCCAGAGCATCGTTAGTTCCAGAGCATCGTTAGATCCAGAGCATCGTTAGATCCAGAGCATCGTTAGATCCAGAGCATCGTTAGTTCCAGAGCATCGTTAGATCCAGAGCATCGTTAGATCCAGAGCATCGTTAGATCCAGAGCATCGTTAGATCCAGAGCATCGTTAGTTCCAGAGCATCGTTAGATCCAGAGCATCGTTAGATCCAGAGCATCGTTAGATCCAGAGCATCGTTAGTTCCAGAGCATCGTTAGATCCAGAGCATCGTTAGATCCAGAGCATCGTTAGATCCAGAGCATCGTTAGATCCAGAGCATCGTTAGATCCAGAGCATCGTTAGATCCAGAGCATCGTTAGATCCAGAGCATCGTTAGATCCAGAGCATCGTTAGATCCAGAGCATCGTTAGTAGAGCTCCTCACTTCACTCACACTGCTCAGGGTTTCAAAAGGCCTGATGATGTCATCAGGCGTGTGCTTCAAATACAGGAAGTAAACACAACCTTGGCAGGAAGCAGGCATTGCATAGGACAGGAAGTGGAGTGTAAGAGGAAGCCAGCTGCAGGAAGCAGCATGCTGCCATGTGGACCTCAGACCATTGTTCCACACAGGAACACACACACAGCAGCCCCCCAGCAGCCCCCCAGCAGCCCCCCAGCAGCCCCCCAGCAGCCATTCAGCTGTGCTGGTCAGCTTACAGTCAGAGTTTCCATGTTTACCCCATAAAGACATTCAGCCTCAGATCAGTTTCTCACTCTCTAGTTTCTCTTTTAGAAAAATCTTTTGTTCACCAGGAAGTTGGTTCACATCTCAGGAAGGAGTTATTGTGGTGTTGCTGTGTCATGTTGTAGCAAACACACATCCATGGATTCTTGTCTCTGTGTGTGTCTGTGTGTGTGTCTGTGTGTGTGTCTGTGTGTGTGTCTGTGTGTGTGTCTGTGTGTGTGTCTGTGTGTGTGTGTGGCCCCAGGCTGCAGAGTTGGCCTCCTTCATCCAGACTAAAAGGGACCTGGGCTGCAGGGCCGACTACGTCCAGGTGATCGAGGAGGGCATCAACACTCACAGCCACGCTGCCAAAGACTTCTGGAGGGTTCTGGGTGGACAGACCAGCTACCAGGGTGAGGATCTACAGCTGGCTGAGCATGATGACACTCTAGTGTCTGAGCATGATGACACTCTAGTGTCTGAGCATGATGACACTCTAGTGTCTGAGCATGATGACACTCTAGTGTCTGAGCATGATGACACTCTAGTGTCTGAGCATGATGACACTCTAGTGTCTGACCATGATGACACTCTAGTGTCTGAGCATGATGACACTCTAGTGTCTGAGCATGATGACACTCTAGTGTCTGACCATGATGACACTCTAGTGTCTGAGCATGATGACACTCTAGTGTCTGAGCATGATGACACTCTAGTGTCTGAGCATGATGACACTCTAGTGTCTGACCATGATGACACTCTAGTGTCTGAGCATGATGACACTCTAGTGTCTGAGCATGATGACACTCTAGTGTCTGAGCATGATGACACTCTAGTGTCTGAGCATGATGACACTCTAGTGTCTGAGCATGATGACACTCTAGTGTCTGAGCATGATGACACTCTAGTGTCTGAGTAGGTTCATCCCCAGGGGGACCTGGCATCATGTGACAGTGAGTCCAGGGGGACCTGGCATCATGTGACAGTGAGTCCAGGGGGACCTGACATCATGTGACAGTGAGTCCAGGGGGACCTGGCATCATGTGACAGTGAGTCCAGGGGGACCTGGCATCATGTGACAGTGAGTCCAGGGGGACCTGGCATCATGTGACAGTGAGTCCAGGGAGATCTCCACCATGTTTGAAGTGTGTTTTAAACCGCTTGTGTCTTCAGCTGCAGGGACACCTGATGAAGATGAGCTGTATGAGACGGCCATCGTAGAGACCAACTGCATCTACCGTCTGGTGGATGACAAGCTGGTGCCTGATGATGATTACTGGGGTAAAGTCCCCCGCTGTGCCCTGCTGCACCCCACAGAGGTGAGATCACTTCTGCTACTGCATCAGCTCAGCAGAAACACACACACAATATAACAGCTCCTAAAGAAAGACACACAGCCTAAGAGGTGTTGAAGAACCAGCCCAGTGAAAGCCACTGTCACTATGGCTGTGTGTGTCTGTGTTTTGTGTGTGTGTGTGTGTGTGTGTGCTCCCCAGGTGCTGGTGTTTGACTTTGGCAGCGAGGTGTACGTGTGGCATGGGAAGGAGGTGACTCTGGCCCAGAGGAAGGTGGCTTTCCAGCTGGCCAAGCACCTGTGGAACGGCACCTTCGACTACACCTGCTGTGACATCAACCCTCTGGACCCTGGAGAGTGTAACGCCCTCATACCCAAGTGAGGGGCACACACACATACACACACACTTGGTGTCCCATGTACCAGAGGGTTTATTTATTTTGTCACGAGGAAATTATGAAAAGCTGTCACCACTAATCTCTAAGGTCAGAACAGGCTGTATGTTTCCATGTGGCTGTATGTTCCAATATGTTCTCCAATAAAACGTCTCGCCAACTATGTTAGAACGTGTAAACAACCTTGCAGCAGCGCACAGTAGCCAGACACTCCTGGTCTCTATAAATGGTCACAGCTGCTCTTGACATGCACAAGCAACCTGCCTGAGCATGAAGCAACACACACACACACACACACACACTCCTACTGTGCACATCCACACACCTGCAGAAACACACCTGTGCAGAAACAGAAGTGCATAGCTAAGGCTAACCCCCCCCCCCCCCCCCCCCTCCCCCTCCTCCCCCGCCCCTCCATTAGGAAGGGGCAAGGTCGTCCAGACTGGGCAGTGTTTGGTAGACTGACCCAGTTCAATGAGACCACCTTGTTTAAGGAGAAGTTCCTGGACTGGACTGATGCAAAGAAGACTTCCACTGCTGCTGTGGTAACCACCAAGAACGGCCACAGCCAACACAGCCAAGACAAGGTACTGCAGCTCTACTGCAGCTCTACTGCAGCTCTACTGCAGCTCTACTGCAGCTCTACTGCAGCTCTACTGCAGCTCTACTGCAGCTCTACTGCAGCTCTACTGCAGCATATAATTTATGTTGTGTGGTTCATTATTTAGAGCTGAATAGTAGTTAGCTAACCTCCTCCTCTCCCTCCTCCTCCTCCCCCTCCTCTTCCTCCCCCCCCTCCATCAGGAGCAGCAGGGGGCAGACCAGCCCCGCCCCTACGATGCGGCCCTCATGCTGCCCCTCCTCCAGACTCCAGTGAGCACCGTGCTGGACGGCCTGAGCGTGGGGCGGGGCTACGGCCTGGTGCAGGGCGAGGATAGGCGGAGCTACGATGTGAGCACGCTGGCGGTGGAGGTTTGGCACATCCTGGAGTTCGACTACAGTCGCCTGCCGAACCAGAGCATCGGCCAGTTCCATGAGGGAGACACATATGTGGTCAAGTGGAAGTACATGGTGAACACTGTAGGTGAGTGGACAGACAAGGATAACACATAACTCTCTCTCTCTCTGTCTGTCTGTATCTATCTCTCTCTCTCTCTGTCTCTCTCTCCCCCATACCTCTCTCTCTGTTTCTCTATCTCTCTCTCTCTATCTCTCTCCCCCATCCCTCCCTCTCTCTCTGTCTCTGTCTCTCTATCTCTCTCTCTCTCTCTCCCCCATCCCTCTCTCTCTGGCATCTGAACCTGGGTTGGTAAACAGACAGGTTGCAGTAGTGACCAGTGTGTGTGTGTGTGTGTGTGTGTCAGTTGGTAGGAGGCAGCATACAGACCAGGTGAGGACAGCAGGTGCTTCTGGGAAGGAGAAGTGTTGTTACTTCTTCTGGCAGGGCAGAAGTGCTACTGTCAGTGAGAAGGGAACATCAGCACTGATGACTGTGGAGCTGGACCAGGAGAGAGGAGCACAGGTACTGTCTGTCTGTCTGTCTGTCTGCGTCTGTCTGTCTGTCAGCCTGTCTGCGTCTGTCTGTCTGTCTGTCAACCTGTCTGTCTGTCTGTCAGCCTGTCTGTCTGTCTGTCAGCCTGTCTGTCTGTCAGCCTGTCTGCATCTGTCTGTCTGTCTGTCTGTCTGTGTCTGTCGGCCTGTCTGCGTCTGTCTGTCTGCCTGCCTGTCTGTGTGTAACCTCTCTCTGGTTGAACAGGTCCAGGTCCAGCAGGGGAAGGAGCCTCCATGCTTCCTCCAGTGTTTTAAAGGAGGGATGGTGGTGCATGCTGGGAAGAGGGAAGAGGAGGAGGACAGCTCCCAGAGTAAGCTCTGTCTGTCTCTGTGTCTGTCTGTATGTCTGTCTCCTCTCTCTCTCTCTCTCTCTCTCTCTCTCTCTCTCTCTCTCTCTCTCTCTGACCCTGTCTCTCTCTCTCTCTCTCTCAGTTTGAAACCCCCAGTTTTGTTTCCAATGATGATGTATGTCTGTGTCTGTGTGTGTGTGTGTCCCAGATGACTGGCGTCTGTACTGTGTGCGTGGAGAGGTTCCTGTGGAGGGTAACCTCCTGGAGGTGGTCTGTCACAGCAGCAGTCTGCGCTCCAGGACCTCCATGGCTCTGCTGAGCGTGGGACAGCCGGTCATCTACCTGTGGCACGGCTGTAAGAGCCAGACACACACGCGTGACGTGGCCCGCACCGCCGCCAACAGGATCAAGGAACAGTGAGGAGCTTCTACTGCACACTGCAGGGCACACCCACAATACAAGACTCTGTGTGAGGGGGGGGGTTCAACTAGGGCTTTGTGTGTGTGTCCAGGTGTCCACTGGAAGCAGGGCTCCACACCAGCTGCAAGGTGACCATCCATGAGTTTGACGAGGGCTCCGAGCCTGTGGAATTCTGGGAGGCCCTGGGGAGGAGGGACAGGAAGACGTATGACTGCATGCTTCAAGGTCAGCACACATGGAGACTTCAGACATGCCAGCCCTGCTATGGACAACATCCATGCATCCCTCCTTCCCTCCATCTGTGACCTTCTGACCTGGGTCACATCTCTTCTGTCACCCATCCTCCCCGCTCTAACTCATGTTGTGACCTTTGCCCCCCTCCCTCTGTCAGATCCAGGAAAGTTTAACTTCACTCCTCGCCTGTATCAGCTGAGCAGCAGCTCTGGGGAGTTTGTGGCCACAGAACTCTTCTACCCTGCAAGAGAGCCCAGCCTGGTCAACTCTCTACCCTTCCTACAGGAGGACCTGTACTCTGCCTCTCAGCCTGGTACACACACACACACACACACACACACCTTACAGGAGGACCTGTACTCTGCCTCCCAGTCTGGTACACACACACACACCCATACACACACACACACACACACACACTCACACCTTCCAGTAGGAGTTGTACTCTGCCTCTCAGTCTGGTGTGTGTGTGTGTGTGTGCGCAGCTCTGTTCCTTGTAGATAACCATCATGAGGTGTACCTGTGGCAGGGCTGGTGGCCTGAAGACACTGAGACTCCTGGCTCCGCCCACATCCGCTGGGACGCAGACAGGAAGTGTGCCATGGAGACAGTGCTGCAGTACTGCAGAGGTATGAGGGGGTAACACAGGGGTAACACAGGGTACCCCTCCAGACTATAGGGGGTAACACAGGGGTAACACACAGATTCTGGCATCTCTTCCTATGCAGTGTTCTTATCTTATCTCCCCCCCTTCTCTCTCTCACAGTGAAAAATGACAGGAAGCCTCCTAAGTCCTACCTGATCCATGCTGGTTTGGAGCCTCTGACCTTCACCAACATGTTCCCCAGCTGGGAGCATCGTGAGGACATCGCTGACATCACCGAGAGGGTACAACCACCCCCTCCCCAAACCCTCCTCCACCACACCCTCCACCCCCTCCCCAAACCCTCCTCCACCACACCCTCCACCACCTCCCCAACCTCACCACACCCTCCACCACCTCCCCAACCTCACCACACCCTCCACCACCTCCCCAACCTCACCACACCCTCCACCACCTCCCCAACCTCACCACACCCTCCACCACCTCCCCAACCTCACCACACCCTCCACCACCTCCCCAACCTCACCACACCCTCCACCACCTCCCCAACCTCACCACACCCTCCACCACCTCCCCAACCTCACCACACCCTCCACCACCTCCCCAACCTCACCACACCCTCCACCACCTCCCCAACCTCACCACACCCTCCACCACCTCCCCAACCTCACCACACCCTCCACCACCTCCCCAACCTCACCACACCCTCCACCACCTCCCCAACCTCACCACACCCTCCACCACCTCCCCAACCTCACCACACCCTCCACCACCTCCCCAACCTCACCACACCCTCCACCACCTCCCCAACCTCACCACACCCTCCACCACCTCCCCAACCTCACCACACCCTCCACCACCTCCCCAACCTCACCACACCCTCCACCACCTCCCCAACCTCACCACACCCTCCACCACCTCCCCAACCTCACCACACCCTCCACCACCTCCCCAACCTCACCACACCCTCCACCACCTCCCCAACCTCACCACACCCTCCACCACCTCCCCAACCTCACCACACCCTCCACCACCTCCCCAACCTCACCACACCCTCCACCACCTCCCCAACCTCACCACACCTCTATAGTCCAGTACTTTGCCTCCACTGGTTAAAGGCCCTGGAAGTGTTGAGGGTTTCTTGTTCCCTGTGTCGTGACAGGAAGCGGAGGTGTGTAATCAGATCATCCTGGTGGAGGATGTTCTGGCCAGGCTGTGTAAGAACTCCTACCCCCTGTCAGAGCTGCTGCACAGGCCCCTGCCTGAGGGCGTCGACCCCCTGCGTCTGGAGATCTACCTGTCAGATGAGGACTTTGAGGTGGGTACCTGGACAACAGGAAGTGATGTCAGTGTGTATGAACTGTCCCCCAGATTCACCTGGGTCATAACGTCTCCCAGAGACTCGGTGAAGTCGTCTGGATCTCCTCTGCCTCGCTGACGTCCGTTCATGTCACTGATCTGTCCTTCATCCCTCTCACCTCGCTCTCCCTCTCTTCATCCCTCTCACCTCGCTCTCCCTCTCTTCATCCCTCTCTCCTCGCTCTCCCTCTCTTCATCCCTCTCACCTCGCTCTCTCCTCTCTTCATCCCTCTCTTCATCCCTCTCTTCATCCCTCTCTTCATCCCTCTCTTCATCCCTCTCTTCATCCCTCTCTTCATCCCTCTCACCTCGCTCTCTCCCTCTCTTCATCCCTCTCTTCATCCCTCTCTTCATCCCTCTCTTCATCCCTCTCTTCATCCCTCTCTTCATCCCTCTCACCTCGCTCTCCCTCTCTTCATCCCTCTCTTCATCCCTCTCTTCATCCCTCTCTTCATCCCTCTCTTCATCCCTCTCTTCATCCCTCTCTTCATCCCTCTCTTCATCCCTCTCTTCATCCCTCTCTTCATCTCTCTCTCTTTTGTACTCACCGATGTGCTGTTCCACTTCCTTTTTCAGGGTGTGGGGGCTTATGGGAAGGTGAGTTTTTTTATTTTTTTTATTGAGCAGGTGTGGGCGCCTCACAGCATCACAGCTTGAACTACAACACCCATCAGAACTACAGCACCTATCAGTTCTGATTTTTCACCTGCTACTTTCCCTCCTTCATCCTCCCTCCTCTTCCTCTCCTCCTCTCATAACAAAGCAAGGTGTGGAACTCAGCAGCATCCTTCACCTGGTGTGTTGTGCCTTTGGTTTGCAGTTCCCACCTGTGGTTGTGTGTTAACAGCACTAAATACTGGAGTGAAGCAGCAGTTTGTGGTTTGATCTTAATATCTGATGCTAATGCTGGTTGGAGTGATGTTAGTACACCTGATCAGGGACTGCATGGGTGTTTAGATGTTCCTGTCAGGCTCCCCTGGTCTGAGGATGATGTTTCAGCCGCTGGCACAGGTTTGAAGTGGTGAAATGGTAGAATTCATGTGTCACTCAGACTGTTTGATTGGTTACAGGTGTGTGTGTGTTTATGATCTTCACTCATTTTCTGTCTGCTTATCTGACACAGGGACAAATTGAATGTGTGTGTGTGTGTGTGTGTGTGTGTCTCAACAGAAAGCGTTGGAAATGTCAAGAGAGGAGTATGAGTGCTTGCCTGGCTGGAAGCAGGTCAATGTAAAGAAAGCCAAAGGACTGTTCTAGAATGTTTGGGTGGAAGAAGAGGAGGAAGAGGAGGAAGAGGAGGAAGAGGAGGATGATGATGGTGGTGGTGGTACATGGACGAAGGAAGGGAAGTGACCGGACATTGGGGTGGGGTCAGAGGGGGTGTGGCCAGAGGGGGTGTGGCCAGAGGGGGTGTGGCCAGAGGGGGTGTGGCCAGAGGGGGTGTGGCCAGAGGGGGTGTGGCCTTTCTCTTGTTTTATTTTCCTGTTTATGTTTTTCACCTTTCTGAGAAGTGTGACGTCTCTCTAGAATGGATCTGTGTGTGTGTGTGTGTGTGTGTGTGTGTTTGTGTGTGTGTTTAATGGATGAGGTCATTTTGTTTCAACACCTTGTCTCCATCCATGCTGTTATCTATTGATATTGTGCTTCTACAGGACTGCCTGAGCCTTAAGATCAGCCATACCTCCCCCCCCCCCCCCCCCCCCCCCCCCCCCCCCCGTGTCTGTCTATGCATTATAACTAAATAGTATTTAACACCACTTAAGGAACTGAGTGCATAAAGAAGACCCTTGTAGTGCTAGTTTGACAGCAGAGCTGGGGGTCTGTTTCTGGGGGTCCTGCTGTGGGGGTCCTGCTGTGGGGGTCCTGCTGTGGGGGTCCTGCTGTGGGGTCCTGCTGTGGGGGTCCTGCTGTGGGGGTCCTGCTGTGGGGGTCCTGCTGTGGGGATCCTGCTGTGGGGGTCCTGCTGTGGGGGTCCTGCTGTGGGGGTCCTGCTGTGGGGGTCCTGCTGTGGGGGTCCTGCTGTGGGGGTCCTGCTGTGGGGGTCCTGCTGTGGGGGTCCTGCTGTGGGGGTCCTGCTGTGGGGGTCCTGCTGTGGGGGTCCTGCTGTGGGGGTCCTGCTGTGGGGGTCCTGCTGTGGGGGTCCTGCTGTGGGGGTCCTGCTGTGGGGGTCCTGCTGTGGGGGTCCTGCTGTGGGGGTCCTGCTGTGGGGGTCCTGCTGTGGGGGCCCCTTCAGATTTCAAAGTATTAAAATATCTAATGAGGGGTGGGAATAAATTCAGTGTATAGTGCCTTGCTTTTGTGTACAGTTTCTATACAGATCAAATATTAGTCTGCATTTTTAAGACTCTTTTTGTGATATAAATGATATTAAAGGAATAAACACTGAAAGTTGTTAATCTTGAATTTGTATTTTGTGCTTTTTCCCAATTTTATTTTATTTTATTTAGACTGTTTTTTTTTCCGATAAATTAACCAAAGCATTACATCTAAAGTAGCCAAGAGAGATTGATTGTGGAGTCCTAAACTTTAGTAACAATGCTCATGACTATTCAGATATCAATTTTACTCAAAAATATCCCAAAACGTCCTGTTTTGTCCAGCAGGTGGCGCTAGAAGACTGCTCATTCATTCTGACTTGATCTACGAAAGTGTGTCTCAAACTCTAGGATCTGGCTGCTTATAATATCACAAGAGAGCCTTTAATTAATGCTGAACTGAAATGTGAACAGTTTAGCAGTTTGACTGAGGAATGACTGCTGGACCTGATGATAGTTTCTTCTTACTGAGGGACTTGTTGCTCTTGTCGGTCAGTTGTAACCAATTTCAAATTCTAATATTCGCTGTGAAGTATATTATTATTACTTGCTTTCCTACAGGTACACTATTGCACTTTTGAGATTCATGTTGTTTACATGTAACTCTTCCCTTTGGCACTTGATTGGTTTCCCACAGTGTTTGTTTCATAATCCGACTACCTGCAATGTTTGGAGACCATCTTGCTTTGCTCAGTGACCGATGCTCTTTTGTAAGCTCCCTCTTGGAAGTTGCTTTGGATAAACACGTCTGATAAATGTAAATATGTAGTTTACTTCACTAAGCTATTTCCTCCCTTGTTACTGTTGAATGTATTTTGGAATATTTGTAAAAAATATTAATAGGAAAAATGACATTATTGCATTATTAAGTTATTTTGTATTCTTTTCTTGGAAAAAAGGCTATACATCCTAAATGTCAGCCAGTCAAACCAACTGTGTGTGTGTCTCTGTGTGTGTGTGTGTGTCTGTGTGTGTCTCTGTGTGTCTGTGTGTGTGTGTGTGTGTGTGTGTGTGTGTCTGTCTGTGTCTGTGTGTGTGAGTGCGGGTGTGTGTGTGTTTACTACAGCCATCCAGCAATAAGACCTTCTATTTGGCCCTTGTGTTTTTATAGATTCCTTAAATGGTTTCTAAAGGTCAATTACCTGCAGAGTGAGACCCTTATCACATCACTTCAAATGGCAGAAAATGTTTCCCTGAAAAATCCACTTCCTGTAAAGCAGTTTAAATTGTAGCGATGGTAAATTCAACGTCTTTAATTGAAGTCGCTGTTTTAGGCTCTGGATACATTTCTGGTGAGGTTGATTCATGTACAGCAGCTGTTCATTTATCATCCTTTTGATTCAGTAGGTGTTTCTACTGCTCTCTCTGTCTGTCTCTGTGTCTGTCTCTCTCTCTCCTCTCTCTCTGTATCTGTCTCTCTGTCTGTCTCTGTGTCTGTCTGTCTGTCTCTCTCTCCTCTCTCTCTGTATCTGTCTCTCTGTCTCTCTCTCTGTGTCTGTCTGTCTCTCTCTCTCTCTCTCTCTCTGTATCTGTCTCTCTGTCTCTCTCTCTGTGTCTGTCTGTCTCTCTCTCTCCTCTCTCTCTGTATCTGTATCTCTGTCTCTCTGTCTCTCTCCTCTCTCTCTGTCTGTCTCTCTCTCTCTCTCCTCTCTCTCTCTCTCCTCTCTCTCTCTCTGTCTCTCTCTCTCTCTGTCTCTCTCCTCTCTCTCTGTCTGTCTCTCTCTCTCTCCTCTCTCTCTCTCTCCTCTCTCTCTCTGTGTCTCTCTCTCTCTGTCTCTGTCTCTCTCTCTCTCTCTCTCTGTCTCTGTCTCTCTGCGTCTCTCTCTGTGTCTCTCTCTCTCTCTCTGTGTCTCTCTCTCTGTCTCTCTGTGTCTCTCTTCAGCCTCACATGAACACATCATATCCTCTCCTCATCTCTTCTTCTTCTCTTTGTCAGATCTTTTCTTGCCTCTCCTCTGTACTCAGCCTTCCCATGATCCTCCTGTGAGCTGAACCTTCTCTGGCCTAATTAGCAGAAGGCTCGTCCTGAACCAGCCAGCCGTGTGTGTTCAGGTGTGTGTTCAGGTGTGTGTGTGTTCAGGTGTGTGTGTGTTCAGGTGTGTGTGTGTTCAGGTGTGTGTGTGTTCAGGTGTGTGTTCAGGTGTGTGTTCAGGTGTGTGTGTGTTCAGGTGTGTGTGTGTTCAGGTGTGTGTGTGTTCAGGTGTGTGTTCAGGTGTGTGTTCAGGTGTGTGTTCAGGTGTGTTCAGGTGCCTCTGATCATCAGGGCAGGATGCTTTACCCACAATCCTTCACAAGCTGACAGCCTGCTCAGCCTCAAACCAAAGAAAGGATGGATCCCTCCATGGTGAGTGGAATTAGATTTATTCTCTCCCTCCCTTCTTTGTACTCTCTCCCTCTCTTTCTCCATCTCTCCCCTCTCCTCTCCTCTCCTCTCTCTCCTCTCCTCTCTCTCTCCCTCCTCCCCTCCCCTCTCCTCTCCTCTCTCTCTCCCTCTCCCTCCCCTCTCCTCTCTCTCCCTCCTCCCCTCCCCTCTCCTCTCCTCTCTCCCTCCTCCCCTCCTCTCCTCTCCTCTCTCCTTTCTCCCCCCTCCCCTCCTCTCCCCTCCTACCTCCTCTCCTTTCTCCCCCCCTCCCCTCCTCTCCCCTCCTACCTCCTCTCCTTTCTCCCCCCTCCCCTCCTCTCCCCTCCTACCTCCTCTCCTTTCTCCCCCCCTCCCCTCCTCTCCCCTCCTACCTCCTCTCCTTTCTCCCCCCCCCCTCCTCTCCCCTCCTACCTCCTTTCCTCCCCCCCCCCTCCCCTCCTCTCCTCTCTCCCTCTTCTGTCCTGTCTCACAAACACACAACTGTCTCTAGCAGTAGAGCACAGGAAACACTCAACACTCCTGTCTGTCACACCGGCTATACATTAGATTCATCATTACATGAAGTACACTCTAATTGAAAAGGGTGAATATTAAAGCAGCCATAAGCCCTGGTTCCTGCTGGCCCTCCAGAGCTCTAATGGGCCCAACATGAGGTGTGTGTGTGTGTCAGGTAACTCCCTAATGCTCTTAACCAGCTTCCTGTTTTCTGATAACAGGCTTGTTTCAGCGCAGGATGTGAAGAGGCACAGTCACGGTTTAAAACCTTTTCCTTCTCTGTCTCTGAGTTCCTACCTGCAGCACACACACCTCTCCCCTGTCACATGATGACACACTAACACACACACACACACACCTCTGTCACAGAGCCACAGGATGACACACTAACACACACACCTCTGTCACAGGATGACACACTAACAATGTTCTTGTTTCAGGCTTTACTGGGGATTCTTCTGGACGCTTCTATTTGCTGCTTTGTCAATTTTTGTTGACGTCCCTATTTATACTTTGGATTATCACCTGGCTTCCT
>CM059332.1:106237-133737 GCA_030340685.1 Protosalanx chinensis
GCCTGTCTGGCTGCCTGTCTGCCTGTCTGCCTGTCTGTCTGCCTGTCTGCCTGTCTGCCTGTCTGCCTGTCTGCCTGCCTGCCTGTCTGTCTGTCTGCCTGTCTGTCTGCCTGTCTGCCTGTCTGCCTGCCTGCCCTTGGGTTGTGTGTCTACATATGTCAGTGTATTCATTGAGGGGTGACTGAAGCGTTATGTCCTGGGTGGGATAGAGGGAGGGAGGGAGGGAAGGAGAGAGAGAAGGAGGGGAGGAGAGAGGCCTCAGAGTGAGTGTGTGTGTGTGTGCACCAAGCGTGCAGCAGTGATAACAGAATGCAAGCGTGTGTGTTGCCATGTGTGTTGTGTGTGTGTGTGTGTGCTGATAACCCCTCCCCCTCACGCTGCCTTCCTCCTGGTCTCCTCAGACCACAACAAGCCCCGCCCACCCTCCAGGAGAGAGACACCTAGTGGACATGAGGTGGAACCGCAGCCCCTGCTGCCCTCAGTGTGACCTGCAGCCACCTTCACTGGGAGTTATGGTCTCATTATCAGCACAGTCAGCCAGAGCAATACAGAACATAGAGAAGGTGGGGCTGATGGGAAATGTAGTTGCTAAAACAAATGGCTATATACTGCCAGTTTTCTAAGGTCAAATCTATAAAGGAAGGAATTCATTGGAAAGCCAACCAGGCTATGAAGCTCAATAGTACAATAATACTCCATGAAACTCACCTCTAAACTGGATAAAGGATCCTGATGTTGGAGTGTGGAAGCTCAGCATTTCTGATGCAGCGTGTGATGGATGCTGATGTGTGAGAGTCCATCACAGGAGGACAGAGGCCCAAGATCAGGACTCTCTCACAGCTTAACACTTTCTCTTACATCAGCACAGTTTTCCCTGCTTAAGGAGGCAGACCTCCCTCCCCTCCCTCTCTCTCGCTCTGTCTGTCTCTCTGTGTGTGTGTCTCTCTCTCTCTCTCTCCTCTCTCTCCTCCTCTCTCTCTCTCTCTCTCTCTCTCTCTCTCTCTCTCTCTCTCTCTCAGATAGTCAAACTGTCAGCACCGCCGTTGACCCCCTGAACCATGAGCACACTGACCCGGTTTAACTGTTGAACATGCACACACACACATCACACACATACACACACACAAATGTCCACACACACACGTTCATGCACACACTCACACACACACATACACACACACACACATGTTCACACACACATACCTACAAATGAGCTGAGATAGAGGAAGCTCTGGGAGACTGGCATTACTGACTCTCCTGTTGTGTCAGAACTGTGTGTGTGTCTGTGTTTCTGTGTGTGTTTCTCCGCAAGTCTACAGAGATGTTGCTCCTTAGTTTAGTTGTCAGAATCTAAAGTTCCGTTCAGTCTGACGGAGCGAAAGAAGAGAGAGAGACGACTTAAAGCAGACAGACAGACAGGCAGGGAGACAGACAGGCAGGCACGCAGACAGACAGTCTTCGCAGCAGCAGCTTGTTGGATCATGAGTATTTTCGCGAGTTGTTCAGATCTCGCAGCAGAACAGAAGAGGAAGATGATGAAGTGTTTGTCTGCAGTCCCACTCGATACAAGGTGAGTGTTCTGGATCGTGTCTGGTGAGGCATGCTGGGAGCTGCTGATGCATGCTGGGAGCTGCTGATGCATGCTGGGAGCTACAGCTCTGTACTGGTCTCTGTCCTGCAGCTGCTTTTGTGTTTTGATCATTTAAACATGTTGAATTCTGGTATTTTGCACGGAAAGATTCTTAGTTAAGTAGTTATTTTTTCTTCATATTGGCTGAACTTCTGAGCTCTAAACTCGGTTGTCCAGCCTATTTTCAGAACCAGGCCACCTGGTTTCTGCTAGCCCTGCTTCTATAGTCTGGAGCATGGAGTGTGTGTTGATTAGAAATGTCAGAGATATTGAAGACATTGTCCATGTCCCTGATGCAGCTCTTTGCTGAACCAAGTCAACACCCTCTTTCTAATTTAAAATGTAATTAAACTTTTGTCCTGTTCAGGTTTTAGTGATGAATTTGAACCCCAAGTTCATGTAAGCTATCAGGATACACGTGTGTGTGTGTGAGTGTGTGAGTGTTGTGTGTGTGAGTGTGTGAGTGTGTGTGTGTGTGTGTGTGTGTGTGTGTGTGTGTGTAGAAGGGTACGGACTTCCTCATACCAGAAGGATTATGGCTCAATTCTGTGCTGTGCTTACAACCAGCCCTTCAGGATATTGAATAATTATTTAAAAAAAAGATTCCTATTTTTCTAAGCGCAGCAGGAAGCTCCATCTGTTTCCCAGTCGTCTGTCCTGATCTGCTGTTGATGTTTCTGAAGGTTTTTCTCAGCCTCAGATTTCCAGATTCGTGTCTCTGTCACGTGTGATCAGACTGACATGAAGGCCGTTTCCATGGACACACACGTGTCTCTTAAACATACAGCCAGCTACAACCACCTTTATACACATTGTGTACATATTTTGTGACATGGATTGTATTATGGATCTTGAATAGAAGGAGGGTCTAACCCTGTTAGCTGTTAAAGTCGTGTTCAGTAGCGTGTTTGATCTGCAGTCCATGAGACGCCCCCCCCCCCCCCCCCCCCCCCCCCACCCCCCCCCCCCCCCTCTCACATTACTCCAAACCTAAAATATTATTCTACCCGGGTTTCATTGCTCTGAGGTCGTCATGGAAACGCAACTCTCTGGCCGTTGTTGTGCAACCCAGACTGCTGTTCCCTGTGCATGTGTCAGCAGTGACGAGCTGTGGCTTTCTGAAGCATCGTACAAGCCAGCTTCAGATATCAGCAGCAAATACAACTCAGTATAGAGGCTGCTTCACTTATAGCTTAGCAGCATTTCTACACGTGCTGTTCACTCACTGCTGCAGACCAACTAATGTCATCATGAATTAATGATCCTTTGAACCTGCGACCTGTATGACTGGGATCTGCTGCCTCATCCTCCTCCTGAGCCAGCTCCTAAACCTGCCTGTCTGCCTGTCTGGGTGTGGTGGATGTGCTGGATGGTGCTGGATGTGGTGGATGTGCTGGGTGTGGTGGATGTGCTGGGTGTGGTGGATGTGCTGGGTGTGGTGGATGTGCTGGATGTGGTGGATGTGCTGGGTGTGGTGGATGTGCTGGGTGTGGTGGATGTGCTGGGTGTGGTGGATGTGCTGGATGTGGTGGATGTGCTGGGTCTGCTGGATGTGCTGGGTGTGGTGGATGTGCTGGGTGTGGTGATTGTGCTGGATGTGCTGGGTGTGGTGGATGTGGTGGATGTGGTGGATGTGGGTGGGTGTGCTGGGTCTGCTGGATGTGCTGGGTCTGCTGGATGTGCTGGGTGTGGTGGATGGTGCTGGGTGTGGTGGATGTGCTGGATGTGCTGGGTGTGGTGGATGTGGTGGAGGTGGTGGGTGTGCTGGGTCTGCTGGATGTGCTGGGTGTGCTGGGTGTGGTGGATGTGCTGGGTGGTGGATGTGGTGGCTGAGCTGAATGATCTGTACATCTTGTCTTGACTCTTACTTCCCCTCAGTATTGCAGTGTAACACTCTCTCTTCCTGTTCTCTATCTTCCTCACTTTCTCTTTCTCTTATAATCTGTTGGCTTTTTTAAGGTCTTAAGCATAACATCAGCTATTGTTTACCTTCATCTATTTAACACAGACCCTAACAGCAAGTACAATCATTTTTTAAATCGGTTACAACTGACCAACAAGAGCAAACAAGTCCCTCAATAAGAGTCACTGTGATCTTGGAGGAGACGAACATCAGGTCCAGCAGTTATTCCTCAGCACACGTTGAGCTCCCGATCCTTCCTGATTGGAAGCAGAGTCTGGACCATAGGGGGGGTGTGGCATGATCCCCACATGCAGCCTCTCATTTCCTGGATCCCTCAGTCAGACTCCTCCTCCTCCTGACCTGCTCGTCTCAGCCACACCCCCAGACCTCCAGGGTTAACCCAGCCCTCCTCTCTCTAATCCCCCCTTCAGACCACCTCCCCCTCAGGCCAGGGTCGCTCAGAGTCCCCCGGTCTACACACCAACCTCCAGGAGCTGAAGATCTCCCAGGCCAGCCTGCCGCCGCTGCCCTCCAGCTCCCCCCTCCACATCCTGGGAGACTGGGAGACCCACAAGGACCTGAGCGGCCGTCACTTCTACTACAACCGTGCCTCTGGTGAGCGTACTTGGAAGCCCCCCCGCCACAGGGACACGACCAGCAGCAGCAGCAGCACAGAGGAGGAGGAGGAGGAGGAGACCCCCATGGAAGCACAGGGGAGACAGAGGTACACACACACACACACACACAGACAGAGGAGAGGATTCACTCTGCTGTTAAAACATGTACTGGAGTTGCTCAGTAGTTATGTCGTATTTAGTGAATCCCGTTCACCAGACCAGGGGGGTCAAACTGGTGCCATCGAGGGCCAAGAGGGGGGGCAGGATTCTAATGGTCACCAAGCAACTACACCTGCTGATTTAACTATGTAGACAAACTAGTAGTGCTTGGTTTATATGAAAACCTGCACCCTCTTGGCCCTCGATGGCACCACTTTGACCCCCCTGCCACAGACCCTGAGGTGAAAACCATATGTGTGGAGAGTTGGTATTGCATGCTATCATTGTACAACACTGCCCTCTTGTGGCTCTTCAGAGTACTACCACAGGACAAAGAAGAGGCTTAGACAGCCAAAGAAAACAGACTTTTTAAAAACTGTTCTCACTTCTTGGAGTTAAATGAAGCTCTCTTCTTCCTCTTCTTCTCCTCCTCTTCCTCCCTCAGCCTCTGTCCTCAGAGGAGACCTGCCTCAGCAGCACTCACACCAGCCAGTCAGACAGCCAGTATGGATCGCCCCCCTAGAGGCTGGTCTGAGGAACTGGATGAACAGGGCCACACACTCTACGTGTCGGAGCACACCCAGGAGAAGGTAGAGGCAGGGGGGGAGGGGGAGGGAGAGGGTGGGAGGGAGAGGGGGTGAGGGTGGGAGGGAGGGTGAGGGGTGAGGGTGGGAGGGAGAGGGGTGAGGTGGGAGGGGAGGGTGAGGGTGAGGGTGGGACGGGGAGGGTGAGGGGTGAGGGTGGGAGGGGAGGGTGAGGGGTGAGGGGTGGGAGGGAGAGGGGTGAGGGTGGGGAGGGAGAGGGGTGAGGGTGGGAGGGAGAGGGGTGAGGGTGGGAGGGAGAGGGGTGAGGGTGGGGATGGGAGGGTGAGAGGGGTGAGGGGTGGGGAGGGGAGGGAGAGGGGTGAGGGTGGGAGGGAGAGGGGTGAGGGTGGGGAGGGGGAGGGGTGAGGGGTGAGGGTGGGAGGGAGACGTGAAGCCTGACAAGGATGTTTTGTGGTTTTCAGTGGATCAAGCACCGTGGATGAGCAGGGGGAGGCCGTACTACTACAGTGCAGATGGATCCAGGTCTGAGTGGGAACCTGCCCAAGGTAGGGGTTAGTCCAAGTACAGGGGGGGAGGGGAGGGAGGGGGAGGGAGGGACGGAGGGGGAGGGGGGAGACAGCATCTCTCTGGTCAGTCCAGCAGCATGTTGGATGGAAACATGGCTGAAGAATCAGAAATCGAGGGTTTGATTACATGTAGTCATTTATCAGTACAGGGACATCTGTGGTGTTATCTTGTCTGTTTAAGCTTCCTGGGCTAACTGTGCATGTTACTCTTTGGTTACCTTCTCGATTTGATCCTTCTCTTCTCCCCCCCCCCCAGTACGACCTGTCCCCCCCCTCATGCTGACGACGCCCCTAAGAGTCACAGTCTAGAGCGCAAGCAGCCTCATCCCATAGTTCTGACCAAGTGGAGACACAGTACCTACGTGTTAGACCTCAACGACAAGGTAAGACCCTGGACCAGCTCAGCGGAGCTCACCTGAGGTCTGTCCTCCTGAGGTCTGTCCTCCTGAGGTCTGTCCTCCTGAGGTCTGTCCTCCTGAGGTCTGTCCTCCTGAGGTCCGTCCTCCTGAGGTCCGTCCTCCTTAAGTCCGTCCTGCTGAGGTCCGTCCTCCTTAAGTCCGTCCTGCTGAGGTCCGTCCTCCTGAGGTCTGTCCTCCTGAGGTCTGTCCTCCTGAGGTCCGTCCTCCTGAGGTCCGTCCTCCTTAAGTCCGTCCTGCTGAGGTCCGTCCTCCTTAAGTCCGTCCTGCTGAGGTCCGTCCTCCTGAGGTCTGTCCTCCTGAGGTCTGTCCTCCTGAGGTCTGTCCTCCTGAGGTCTGTCCTCCTGAGGTCTGGTCTCCTGAGGTCTGTCCTCCTGAGGTCTGTCCTCCTTAAGTCTGTCCTCCTGAGGTCCGTCCTCCCTGAGGTCTGTCCTCCTGAGGTCTGTCCTCCTGAGGTCTGTCCTCCTGAGGTCTGGTCTCCTGAGGTCTGTCCTCCTGAGGTCTGTCCTCCTGAGGTCTGGTCTCCTGAGGTCTGTCCTCCTGAGGTCTGTCCTCCTGAGGTCTGTCCTCCTGAGGTCTGTCCTCCTGAGGTCTGGTCTCCTGAGGTCTGTCCTCCTGAGGTCTGTCCTCCTGAGGTCTGGTCTCCTGAGGTCTGTCCTCCTGAGGTCTGGTCTCCTGAGGTCTGTCCTCCTGAGGTCTGTCCTCCTGAGGTCTGTCCTCCTGAGGTCTGTCCTCCCTGAGGTCTGGTCTCCTGAGGTCTGTCCTCCTGAGGTCTGTCCTCCCTGAGGTCTGTCCTCCTGAGGTCCGTCCTCCTGAGGTCCGTCCTCCCTGAGGTCTGTCCTCCTGAGGTCCGTCCTCCTGAGGTCCGTCCTCCTGAGGTCTGGTCTCCTGAGTGTGGGAGGGTGAGAGGGTTTCCTGTTGTCCTTTGAAACAGTACGGATGTGATTGTTGCCACTGAGGCTGGTTTTCTGTAATCAAGAAGATGAAACCATGACATTTTGTTGGTTAGTTTGGAACCTGAGATGGTTCCAGTTCAGATTCAAGTTCTTGTGGGTCTGTTTCAGTTTTCTTTCAAACTCAGGCACTTTGGTTCTGCCAGCCAGGGACGGAGGTTTCATTTCTTCTCTCGTTACCGAGATAAAGTTGGTATCGTCCATCAGTGTTCATATTTCCACCCCGAATCAAGAGTAGCAGTGATTTAATCAATTTGATTTCAGTGTCAATTGATAGAAACGCACTTTGCATTAGTCAAGATTGAGCAGTATCTTAATAACCAGATGAGAGTTTAGTTTTTCTGTGTCTTGTGGAAATGGACAATATATTTGTGGATACAGTAACTTGCAGACTTAACTAACAAGTATTCCCTTAGTTCAGTGCATGTCTTCTTGATAATATTTTCCCCACATGATCTTTGTTATTCAATAACACCATCGAAAAGTCACCATCCAACAATCACATCAACCCATCTGGAACTAAACTAAATCCTCCACAGACCCTCTCACTAACCTCCACACTAACTCAACTCTGCATGTTTCCTCATGTTGACCTTGTTATCTCTCGTTATTAGGATTGTTCTGCCGGCCCAAAGCAGAGTTCACCTGAATCCTCAGAGTCCTGCCCCTCATCTCCCAAGCACCCCTTCACTGTTAGTATCCCAGCATGCACTGCTCCACCCACGGGCAGCCTCACCCCCAAACATGCATGAGCCCAAAATAACCTGTGACCTCTTCAGACTAGCTAGTGTGTCTCCTCTGTGCATCTACAACCTGCCGTGGTGTGTTTACCTGTTTGAAATGATGTCTGTTCTGGAAAGAGTCTGTTACCTCGTGCCCCATCTGCCCCATCTGCCCCCCCCCCCCCCTCCTGACTGGACCCCCCCCTCAGTGGAATGTGTCTGTAGAAGCTTCTGTCCTTACAGCTGCTTGTTGTCATGTGAGGTGGTGTTTCATGTTGCTGTTTCTGGTGTTCTACATTAGCAATGTGAGAGCACATGACAGAATGGGTTAGTAGTTAGTGCCATCTAGTGGTGGCATGCTGCTAAGGCGTTCACACAGGAAATACCCATTTATTCGACCTATTTCCTGCAGCATTGTGTGTGTAGGTGTGTGTGTAGGTGTGCTCACAGTGGGAGTCTTATTATGTAGCAGTGTAATCTTCATGTCTTCAGTGATCAGGCTCTTGGCTGTGTGCTTCCTGTCTTCTGCTGTGGAATCCTCACAAGCCTTTGTGTGAATGTGTGTGTGTGTGTGAATGTTCGTCCTCCCTCAGCCTTCAGAGAAGTGTGGAGTTCTCAACGTCACCAAAATCACAGAGCATGGAAAGAAAGTCAGGTGTGTTTCAGCCTCACAGCTGTTTGAAGGATCTCCCCTGTGTGTCCTGCAGACCAGAGGACTAATCTCCCTCTGCTGGTGTTTCTGATTGACAGGAAGAACTGGACCTCGTCATGGACGGTGCTGCAAGGCCACTCACTGCTATTCGCTAAAGGCCAAGGGGGCGGGACTAGCTGGGTAGGTACACGCATCACTTCCTGTTGTGGATCCTGTTTGGAACCTCGCCATTCTGGAACTCTCTTCTGATTCTACTTCCCTTAGTTCTGTCATTGGTCCAGTGAGTTTTTATTTCTCATTTGTCATCTTTCCTTCCTCCCTTGGTCTCCTACCCTACCTCCTTCCATCTCCTCCCTGTGTCCTCTCTCCTTCCCTGTTCTCCTGTCTCCTTGATCTCTCATGGTCTCCTAAAGTCCTCCTATCGTAGCGGTTCCCTTCCTGAGCTACTCCTCACGCTGCTAAGCAACTGGAAGCGCTCAGTCAAGCTCCGCCCAGCTGTCTCCTATGTCCAATCTGGGCGTGTCCAGTCTGCCTCTGTATGTTCTCCTCTCTGCATGTGATTGGCTCCCCCGCCTGTCCTTCAAACTCACTTCCTCCCCTGCCTCTACCCAATCCCCTTGCCTGTTCTCTGCTGATGCCCTCACCTGATTGGTCTATTGCTAGTGGGTTCTGTGTGTTGGTTGGTGCATCGTCAAGGTTGTCTGATCCGCTTTGCTGCTTCACTAATGATGATGTTCTGGGAATGTCACATGACCTCTTATACATCTACCAGGATGCCAAACTAGAGAATGTACAGCGAATGTTCTGCTACTTACTACTGTTGGTTGGATAGTGGAGTTCTAAACATGCGTGAACGGGATAACATGAAGTCTCCTTCAAACTAAAATGTGTGTTAAGTCACTTGTGTTCAGTTGAACACTTCATTAAAATGATCTTAACACCGTAACCATAACCTGTTAAATACTGAAATCCCTTGAGGCCTGAAATCCCCCCCCCCCCCCCATGTGTCTGCTGTGAGCACACGCTAAGAAACATGTCCAACCTTTGAATTTGATTTTAGAAGTTTGGAGGGAGTCAGTCCAAGCCAGAGTTCACTGTGGACCTGAGAGGAGGGGCGGTGGACTGGGCTACCAAGGACAAGTCCAGCAAGAAGCATGTCATCGAGGTATCTGCTGTCCCAGAACTTTGGGAACCTGATAATGGTAGTGAAGGCTGGCATGGGGATGACCTTTGACCTGTTTGACAGCTCAAGACTCGTCAGGGGACTGAGCTCCTGATCCAATCAGAGATCGACAGCGTAATTAACGACTGGTACAGAGCTCTGACTGACACTGTCAGCACACATGTGAGTGAACCTTTATGTTCTGCTCTCCTTCTATCTCTCCTCTCTCTCTCTCTCTCTCTCTCTCTCTCTCCTGCTCTCATCTCTCTACTCTCTCCTCCCTCCTCCCTCCTCTCTCCTCTCTCTCCTCTCTCCTCCCTCCTCCCTCCTCCCTCCTCCCTCCTCTCTCCTCTCTCTCCTCCCTCCTCCCTCCTCTCTCCTCTCTCTCCTCTCTCCTGCTCTCATCTCTCTACTCTCTCCTCCCTCCTCCCTCCTCCCTCCTCTCTCCTCTCTCTCCTCCCTCCTCCCTCCTCTCTCCTCTCTCTCTCTCTTCTGCTCTCATCTCTCTACTCTCTCCTCCCTCCTCTCCTCTCTCTCCTCTCTCCTCTCTCCTCCCTCCTCCCTCCTCCCTCCTCTCTCCTCTCTCTCTCTCTTCTGCTCTCATCTCTCTACTCTCTCCTCCCTCCTCCCTCCTCTCCTCTCTCTCCTCTCTCCTCTCTCCTCCCTCCTCCCTCCTCCCTCCTCTCTCCTCTCTCTCCTCCCTCCTCTCTCCTCTCTCTCCTCTCTCCTGCTCTCCTCTCTCTCCTCTCTTTTTCTCCTCTGTTTTCAGAACACTGAGACATTAAATCAGTAAGAATAAGTAGAGTCTCGTCTGGAACATCTAGAATCCTCTGAATATGGATCAGTAGAATTGTTCTCAGTACCTTTGTGTGTGTGTGTGTGTGGACAGGCATGGGAGTCTGATGAGGCCATAGAGGAGGACATGCCTGAGTCTCCTGGAGCAGAGAGACAGGAGAAGGAACATCGAGACTCTAAGAAGAACAGAGGTGGGCTCTAATGACCAGCGTGTGTGTGTGTGCATCATGTGTGTATTCTGTCTGTTTGATCCACCGTGTGTGTGTGTGTGTGTGTGTGTGTGTGTGTGGTCCCCCAGCCATGAAGTCTTCAGTCAGTATGGACGCCTCAGACCAGAAGAAGACCAGAGTGAAGCTGAAGAAGTTCTTGACACGCAGACCGACCTACCAGGCTGTCAGAGATAAGGGCTACATCAAAGGTACTGAGCCATCATCATCATCATCATCATCTTCATCATCATCATCTTCATCATCATCATCTTCATACTGGACACAGTGCTGTATTACTGTACACTAACACCTCATACAAACTGCACCTGTTTCTGATGGACACATGGTCTTGTGTTAAAGTGTTTTACCACAAGAAGCCATCCTGTAGCATTATCTGATGTGTGTGTGTGTGTGTGTGTGTGTGTGTGTGTGTGTGTGTCCATTGGCCCTCTCAGATCAGGTTTTTGGCTGCAGTCTCTCTAGCCTCTGTCAGAGGGAGAACACATCTGTGCCCAACTTTGTGAAGATGTGCATCGACCACGTGGAGGAAACGGGTACAGGATCACTCTATCACTCTATCACTCTATCACTCTATCACTCTCTCACTCTATCACTCTATCACTCTATCACTCTATCACTCTATCACTCTCTCACTCTATCACTCTATCACTCTATCACTCTATCACTCTCTCACTCTCTCACTCTCTCACTCTCTCACTCTATCACTCTATCACTATATCACTCTCTCACTCTATCACTCTCTCACTCTCTCACTCTCTCACTCTATCACTCTCTCACTCTATCACTCTATCACTCTATCACTCTATCACTCTCTCACTCTATCACTCTATCACTCTCTCACTCTCTCACTCTCTCACTCTATCACTCTATCACTCTATCACTCTATCACTCTCTCACTCTCTCACTCTATCACTCTATCACTCTCTCACTCTATCACTCTCTCACTCTATCACTCTCTCACTCTATCACTCTCTCACTCTATCACTCTCTCACTCTCTCACTCTATCACTCTATCACTCTATCACTCTCTCACTCTATCACTCTATCACTCTCTCACTCTATCACTCTATCACTCTATCACTCTCTCACTCTATCACTCTCTCACTCTATCACTCTATCACTCTATCACTCTATCACTCTCTCACTCTATCACTCTCTCACTCTCTCACTCTATCACTCTCTCACTCTCTCACTCTCTCACTCTATCACTCTATCACTCTCTCACTCTATCACTCTCTCACTCTCTCACTCTCTCACTCTCTCACTCTATCACTCTATCACTCTCTCACTCTATCACTCTCTCACTCTCTCACTCTATCACTCGCTCTCTCTTTCCTTCACGCTCCATTTGTCTTTCTTTCTCTCTTTCTAAATGATCTCTCTTCTGCTTTCTTGATGTCTGAACCTAGCAGATGAGTTACTGTTTGTTATTTATCCCTCATTTATTTATCTCTCCTCCTCCTCCCCCTCTCCCCCTCTCCCCCCCACTCCTCCCCCACTCCTCTCCTCCTCCCCCTCTCCCCCCCACTCCTCCCCCCACTCCTCCCCCCACTCCTGCAGGCCTCAGTATTGATGGTCTGTACAGAGTGAGTGGGAACCTGGCAGTGATTCAGAAGCTGCGATTCGCTGTCAATCATGGTAGGACTGTTACACACACACACACACACACACACACACAGACACACACCAGTACAGACACACACACACACACACACACACCAGTACAGACACACACCAGTACAGACACACACACAAACATACACACAGACACACACACACCAGTACAGACACACACACACACACACACAGACACACACACACCAGTACAGACACACACACACACACACACACAGACACACACACACCAGTACAGACACACACACAAACACACACACAGACACACACACACCAGTACAGACACACACACACACCAGTACAGACACACACACACACACACACACACAGACACACACACACCAGTACAGACACACACACAAACACACACACAGACACACACACACCAGTACAGACACACACACAAACACACACACAGACACACACACACCAGTACAGACACACACACAAACACACACACAGACACACACACACCAGTACAGACACACACACACACCAGTACAGACACACACACACACACACACACACAGACACACACACACCAGTACAGACACACACACAAACACACACACAGACACACACACACCAGTACAGACACACACACAAACACACACACAGACACACACACACCAGTACAGACACACACACACACCAGTACAGACACACACACACACACACACACACAGACACACACACACCAGTACAGACACACACACAAACACACACACAGACACACACACACCAGTACAGACACACACACAAACACACACACAGACACACACACACCAGTACAGACACACACACAAACACACACACAGACACACACACACCAGTACAGACACACACACACACACACACACAGACACACACACACCAGTACAGACACACACACACACACACACACAGACACACACACACCAGTACAGACACACACACAAACACACACACAGACACACACACACCAGTACAGACACACACACACACCAGTACAGACACACACACACACACACACACACAGACACACACACACCAGTACAGACACACACACAAACACACACACAGACACACACACACCAGTACAGACACACACACAAACACACACACAGACACACACACACCAGTACAGACACACACACAAACACACACACAGACACACACACACCAGTACAGACACACACACACACCAGTACAGACACACACACACACACACACACACAGACACACACACACCAGTACAGACACACACACAAACACACACACAGACACACACACACCAGTACAGACACACACACAAACACACACACAGACACACACACACCAGTACAGACACACACACACACCAGTACAGACACACACACACACACACACACACAGACACACACACACCAGTACAGACACACACACAAACACACACACAGACACACACACACCAGTACAGACACACACACAAACACACACACAGACACACACACACCAGTACAGACACACACACAAACACACACACAGACACACACACACCAGTACAGACACACACACACACCAGTACAGACACACACACACACACACACACACAGACACACACACACCAGTACAGACACACACACAAACACACACACAGACACACACACACCAGTACAGACACACACACAAACACACACACAGACACACACACACCAGTACAGACACACACACACACCAGTACAGACACACACACACACACACACACACAGACACACACACACCAGTACAGACACACACACAAACACACACACAGACACACACACACCAGTACAGACACACACACAAACACACACACAGACACACACACACCAGTACAGACACACACACAAACACACACACAGACACACACACACCAGTACAGACACACACACACACACACACACAGACACACACACACCAGTACAGACACACACACACACACACACACAGACACACACACACCAGTACAGACACACACACACACACACACACAGACACACACACACCAGTACAGACACACACACAAACACACACACAGACACACACACACCAGTACAGACACACACACACACCAGTACAGACACACACACACACACACACACACAGACACACACACACCAGTACAGACACACACACAAACACACACACAGACACACACACACCAGTACAGACACACACACAAACACACACACAGACACACACACACCAGTACAGACACACACACAAACACACACACAGACACACACACACCAGTACAGACACACACACACACCAGTACAGACACACACACACACACACACACACAGACACACACACACCAGTACAGACACACACACAAACACACACACAGACACACACACACCAGTACAGACACACACACACACCAGTACAGACACACACACACACACACACACACAGACACACACACACCAGTACAGACACACACACAAACACACACACAGACACACACACACCAGTACAGACACACACACAAACACACACACAGACACACACACACCAGTACAGACACACACACAAACACACACACAGACACACACACACCAGTACAGACACACACACACACCAGTACAGACACACACACACACACACACACACAGACACACACACACCAGTACAGACACACACACAAACACACACACAGACACACACACACCAGTACAGACACACACACAAACACACACACAGACACACACACACCAGTACAGACACACACACAAACACACACACAGACACACACACACCAGTACAGACACACACACACACACACACACAGACACACACACACCAGTACAGACACACACACACACACACACACAGACACACACACACCAGTACAGACACACACACACACACACACACAGACACACACACACCAGTACAGACACACACACAAACACACACACAGACACACACACACCAGTACAGACACACACACAAACACACACACAGACACACACACACCAGTACAGACACACACACAAACACACACACAGACACACACACACACACACACACACACACACACACACCAGTACAGACACACACACACACACACACACACAGACACACACACACCAGTACAGACACACACACAAACACACACACAGACACACACACACCAGTACAGACACACACACAAACACACACACAGACACACACACACCAGTACAGACACACACACAAACACACACACAGACACACACACACCAGTACAGACACACACACAAACACACACACAGACACACACACACCAGTACAGACACACACACACACCAGTACAGACACACACACACACACACACACACAGACACACACACACCAGTACAGACACACACACAAACACACACACAGACACACACACACCAGTACAGACACACACACAAACACACACACAGACACACACACACCAGTACAGACACACACACAAACACACACACAGACACACACACACCAGTACAGACACACACACACACACACACACAGACACACACACACCAGTACAGACACACACACACACACACACACAGACACACACACACCAGTACAGACACACACACACACACACACACAGACACACACACACCAGTACAGACACACACACAAACACACACACAGACACACACACACCAGTACAGACACACACACAAACACACACACAGACACACACACACCAGTACAGACACACACACAAACACACACACAGACACACACACACACACACACACACACACACACCAGTACAGACACACACACACACACACACACACAGACACACACACACCAGTACAGACACACACACAAACACACACACAGACACACACACACCAGTACAGACACACACACAAACACACACACAGACACACACACACCAGTACAGACACACACACACACACACACACACACACACACACCAGTACAGACACACACACACACACACACACACAGACACACACACACCAGTACAGACACACACACAAACACACACACAGACACACACACACCAGTACAGACACACACACAAACACACACACAGACACACACACACCAGTACAGACACACACACACACACACACACACACACACACACCAGTACAGACACACACACACACACACACACACAGACACACACACACCAGTACAGACACACACACACACACACACACACAGACGCAATCCCTAGGCATGTGCACTGAACAGTTTCACGTGTGTCTGTACTGGTGTGTGTGTGTCTGTGTGTGTGTGTGTGTGTGTGTCTGTACTGGTGTGTGTGTGTCTGTGTGTGTGTTTGTGTGTGTGTCTGTACTGGTGTGTGTGTGTGTCTGTACTGGTGTGTGTGTGTCTGTGTGTCTGTGTGTGTGTGTGTGTGTCTGTACTGGTGTGTGTGTGTCTGTGTGTATGTTTGTGTGTGTGTCTGTACTGGTGTGTGTGTGTCTGTGTGTGTGTGTGTGTGTGTGTCTGTACTGGTGTGTGTGTGTCTGTGTGTGTGTGTGTGTGTGTCCCAGATGAGAAGGTGGATCTGGAGGACAGTAAGTGGGAGGACATCCATGTGACCACAGGAGCGCTGAAGATGTTCTTCAGAGAACTTCCAGAGTGTCTCTTCACCTTCAGCTCCTTCAACGACTTTGTGGAAGCCATCAGTAAGAAGCTCCTCCTCTACATCTACACACTGTGTGAATCATCTGTAACATCTTCACAATCATTAGGAAATTCCCTTTGATTACAACCATCCTCACATTTATGTGACTGTTTTATTTTTCTTAATACAACCACAAGATGGCGCCAGCTGACTTCAGTTGCCCAGTGTGGATCAGGACTCTGTCTCTATGTTAAGGTGTCTGACCCGTCTGTTACAGAATGCACTGACCACAAGCTCAGGGTCAGTTCAATTAAAGAGCTCATCAAGCAGCTGCCAAAGCCAAATCATGACACAATGCAAGTTCTCTTCAAGCACCTGAGAAGGTAAGAAAGACACACATCAACCAATCAGCTGGTTCTTCTTTAACCAGCCAGCATCCTTCCTGTACTCATCCCAGGCTGTGGATCTGATCCCCCTGGTTATGTTACTGTGTTGTTTATGGTTCGTAGCAGAGCTTCAGGCTTCAGGTTCCTCTGCAGTTCTCCTGCGCTGGGTGAATGATTGTCCCCAGGACTCAGGAACACTAGAGCTAGATTCAGGCTGTATTCATAGTGTGGTGGAACCAGCAGCAATATCATATGTTTAAGATGACATTTGCAGTGGCTCCATTTGCATTTATATGGCCTAATGTTTGCTGTGATTTAGCAGCAACCTCCAGCAGTTTCAATCAGAGATTTCTAGCGTGACATTCAGTGATAGAGCGTTTGAAGCAGTGGATTGAATCAGCTTTCTTTGGTCTTTGAATATGTTATTGTCCTTTTATGTACGGATGTTGATTTTAGTTCAATATGTTATAATATAGAGCCACTGTTACCTCAGGCAAAATTAAAGAGGAAAACCCCCTCCTCCTACCTTTCCTCCTCCCTCCTTCCCCTCCCCCCTCACCTCCTCCCCCTCTCCCTGCCTCCCCAGGGTGATCGAGCATGGAGAGTCGAACCGCATGACTACCCAGAGCGTGGCCATCGTGTTTGGCCCCACCCTCCTGCGTCCTGAGACGGAGACGGGGAACATGGCGATCCACATGGTTTACCAGAACCAGATAGTGGAGTTGATCCTGCTGGAGTATGAGTGGATCTTCAGATAGAGACTCCAGGCCAGCAGGGGGAGCTCTCACTGGAACTGAGTCTGAGTGGACCTAAACAAGGCTGTGGAACACAGGACTGCCCTGCTTAAAACAGCAACAGAGAAGCTTCATCCATTAATACCATTAAATAAAGGAAGCTCTCATTGAAAAGGCTTTGCACTCCCAAAAAAATAAGATAAAAGAACTTCTAAGTAAATGTACAGATTTCCTTCACTTCTTTTCTGGTTGCCCCTCCTGCATGTGTCCTGGGGCTCCTGATCCTGGGAGAGATCAGGGGGCTGATCACTCCTCTGGACTCCTGAACTCCTCTGGACTCCTCTGTACTCCTCTGAACTCCTCTGGACTCCTCTGTACTCCTCTGGACTCCTCTAAACTCCTCTGGACTCATCTGAACTCCTCTGGACTCCTCTGGACTCCTCTGGACTCCTCTGGACTCCTCTGGACTCCTCTAAACTCCTCTGGACTCCTCTGGACTCCTCTAAACTCCTCTGGACTCCTCTGGACTCCTCTAAACTCCTCTGGACTCCTCTGGACTCCTCTGGACTCCTCTAAACTCCTCTGGACTCCTCTGGACTCCTCTGGACTCCTCTAAACTCCTCTGGACTCCTCTGGACTCCTCTAAACTCCTCTGGACTCCTCTGGACTCCTCTAAACTCCTCTAAACTCCTCTGGACTCCTCTGGCCAGTATTGAAACTCTCTGAGAGATGGGATTCGTAAAGAAGATTCGTAAAGAGAGGCTCATGGGACTTGGAGTGTTTTGTGATCAAACTGATGGAGTGTCGCTGCTGCTTTATCAGATAGCTTTGACTCTTCCAGCTCCCAGGATTCCTGTTTAACAGCAGGTCAGTTAGAAGACCAGCTGTGCTATTGTGGCTGAATTGATTTGACGATGAAATAAGCTGAAAACTAACTGGATCCTTGTGTGTGTGTTGTGGACTGTTTACCTCTGTAATGTCTTCTATAAGCCCCAGTGCAATGAAGTATCAGTGTTAGTAAGTATGGGGGGAGTCTCCTCTTTGATAAGGAGAGAGCTCACAGGATAAACTGGAAGTCATGGGACTCCCCCCCACCCCCCCCTCACGCCTGGACCCCCCCCTCTCCTCCCTCCCTTCCCCTCCACCCCTCCCCCCAGTGTTAGGCAGACATTAACCAGGTCTAGGTGTGACTTGATGGAGGGGTGGGAGCTGTGGTAGGCCTGCATCTGACCTGCTAGAGAGGCTGCCACACTGTGTGGGTGTGTGGGGGTGTGTGTGTGTGTGTCCTCCTCCTCCTCTCACCCCCCTCCCCTCCTCCTCTCTCCCATCCCCCCTCTGGATTTACTGGAAACCAGGAATTTGAGAAGTTGAAATTGAGTCTTAAGACTACTATTTCAGATCAATAATGATTACCTTGCTCTCATTTTCAATGTCCCAGTGAAACAACAAGCATCCTTCCCTTAAGGACAAATCAGCAGTACTGAGACACTGTTGTCCAACAGAGGAACATTTCAAAAGGTTATTATATGTAATTAAATGAACAGGACTGTGACCTGCAAAAACAATGGATTTATAAAAAAAAAAATTAAGCATTATGTACAGAACCTGCAAAGAAATGAAATGATTATTCAAAGTCTCACAGTATTTCAAGTATGTATGGTTTGATGTGTGGTTGAAAGCTGATTAATCATAACTATACATATTGATTGTTTAAAAAGACGAACAGATTTTTGAAAGTGGATCTTGGTTTTGGCGCATTGTCATCTGCACACTGAATGTACCGACTGACTGCTGTCCATGACATTGCTATGTCTAATAAAAAAAATAACTCAATTATTGGTTCAGATTCGTATTTCTATCCGATTATAACTATATGAATTTCTCCGCTTGAATCAGACCCTGATTTTAGAAAAGTGTCCTCATCTTCATTACTTCTAATTTATCTTTGACAAACAATTTGAAATGACTCAAGTTTGATGTTGACAGATAATATATCGGTTTATCTAAAAGCACGTGTTATTGTAAAGCAGATACCAGTAAAGGCTTCCATCTCTTCCATCTCTTCCATCTCTTCCATCTCTTCCATCTCTACATGAGTGAGTGTCAGAAGTCGTTAGCCTGTTTCTTGTTCTTCTCTTCCAGGATGTTGGATAATTGAGGCTAATTAGGTAACTGCACTGCTGCCAGCTTTGATTAAGAGGCACGAGTCACTATGTAAAGACTGCTGAGCAAAACTACTTCCACCGCTACCCAGGCAGTCTAAAGACGCATTTTAGTGTGTGTGTGTGGGCGTGTGTGTGTGTGTACCTTGCCTCCTGTGATCAGACCCCCCCCCCCCCCCCCACTCCGTTTGAAGTGTCAGTTTTAGTAAATCCCCTTCTGCCCACGTGTTCCTGTGCTGTTCTGGCTCCTGATTGGTCACTTGGCTGAAGGTGGACCACCTCACTTCTGACGGGGGGGTGGAGGGGGGGGGGGGGGGGGAGTTTGGATTGTGGCTTCTGGCTTCTGTTGAATCATGTGTCCGTTGGAAAACTCAGACCATTAAAAGGAAAAGACAGGAAATAGGAAAAAATATTTATAAAATAAATCTCAACAGAGATCTTAACAGAATTTTCAAATGAGAAAACAATTATCTCATTTGTATAATTCATGACAGAGCAGAACTCTGAGATGTGTGGAAGAGCTGAGTGCTACAAGAGCTTCATATGGCAGCGTCTCTCTCTACCCCCCCACTCCCCTCAGTCCCTGGTCTCTCTCTAAACCTTATTCCATGGAGGCGAAGGTGTGGGCAGGTCATTTGAACAAGCCATTAAACGATTAAAGATTTAAACCAGCTCAGAGTTTCACCTCAGAGGTTTTTTCTCCAACTTTCTTTTTCCGTCAGGTCGGTTGTCAAGGGAGACTGGTTAACAGGGCCGTTCTGAGATGTTTTATTAGGATTCCTCCGTCAGGATGAAACCTATTGTTGTTGTAGGAATTCCAAATCTTGTAGCATTGAAGTCAATGGCAGCCCTTAGATCACAGCAGTACAAAGTTGAGATTTTTGGCATTATGAACTACCACACCCATTTTGGTCCACTTGAGACCAAAGGGGGTGCTACAGGCCACGCCCCAATTTGACCATTTGTGTCCTTTTTAAAAGTGATGCAATTTGTACTCCTTTTGTCCTAGAATCCTGAAATTCATTTCAGATGCCTTATTCGTCACGATGAACAAAAAAGTCAGCACAACCTATAGTGGCAAACCCATAGATTTGTCTGTACAACATAAATTTATCAAATGTGTTTTTTCACTACTCTTCCTTAAACTTTTGCCCAATCTTCCCTATAATTTGCAGTTATCATCATCATAAGAACCCTCACAAAATGTATCAATAGGATTTTAGATTTTGATAATTGTTTGTCTGCTACAGCCAAGGGGGCGCTACAGGCCACACCCCAATATGCCTTTTTAAAAGTGATGCCATTTGTATCTCTTTTGTCCTGGAATCCTGAAATTCATTCCATGTGCCTCATTCCTCACCACGAACAAAAAGGCTTCGGCAACTCAAAATGGCAAATCTTTAGATTTTTCTACTACTTCTAAAATTCAAATCCAATCATCCCCATTTTTGGCTGGCAACATCGTCAGACCAAGCCTCACTTGTGTTTATACTTTGTGTTAAATCCAGAATGAATCAAACCATGGATGACTAAAAGTTTTTTTAAAAAGACAGTAGAAAGAAAAACAATTTATATAAAGATTGTAAGTTGCTGTAATGTTATTACACTTTTTAACTGGTTTCAAGAAGTTGTTACACCGTTATTATGTTGTTATTCTAATTTCTACAAAGTGAATACTCTGGTATTAAGTTGGTATTAAACTTTATACCATTATTACCACATTGTTACACTGTTGTTAAGTTGTTGTTACACTTTATACCAGTTATTACAACGTTGTTACACTGTTATTACGTTGTTATTCAACTTTTTACCAGTTATTACTACGTTGTTACATTGTTATTAAGTTATTATTACTTTTTAAATAGTTTTAGGTGTGGTTAGTGGTCTGATGAGTTTTGCAGCAATGAATCCTGATGTGTCAGCAAGGCCAAATCAGGGTTATTTTGTGTTTGTTACTCACTGTTATTATGTTGTTATTATACTTTCTACAAAGTGAATACACTGGTATTAAGTTGTTACACTTTATACCAGTTTTCACTACATTGTTACACTGTTATTACGTGGTTATTCAACTTTTTACTAGTTATTACCATGTTGTTACACTGTTATTAAGTTGTTGTTACACTTGTTACCAGTTATTACCACGTTGTTACACTGTTATTAAGTTATTATTACTTTTTAAATAGTTTTAGGTGTGGTTAGTGGTCTGATGAGTTTTGCAGCAATGAATCCTGATGTTTCAGCAAGGCCAAATCAGGGTTATTTTGTGTTGGTTACTCATTGAACCTGGAAATCAGCTTGTAAAACGTTTTTGATTGTGGTTTATACTTTGTGTTAAATCCAGAATGAATCAAACCATGGATGACTAAAAGTTTGACCCAAGACAGTAGAAAGAAAAACAATTTATATAAAGATTGTAAGTTGCTGTACTGTTATTACACTTTTTAACTGGTTTTAAAAAGTACTTACACCGTTATTATGTTGTTATTCAAATTTCTACAAAGTGAATACTCTGGTATTAAGTTGGTATTAAACTTTATACCATTATTACCACATTGTTACACTGTTGTTAAGTTGTTGTTACACTTTATACCAGTTATTACCACGTTGTTACACTGTTATTACGTTGTTATTCAACTTTTTACCAGTTATTACCACGTTGTTACATTGTTATTAAGTTATTATTACTTTTTAAATAGTTTTAGCTGTGGTTAGTGGTCTGATGACTTTTGCAGCAATGAATCCTGATGTGTCAGCAAGGCCAAATCAGGGTTATTTTGTGTTTGTTACTCACTGAACCTGGAAATCAGCTTGTAAAACGCTTTTGATTGTGGTTTATATTTTGTGTTAAATCTAAAGCTAAAAAAACACAGTAGAAAAATTAAAAATGTATATAAAGATTGTAGGTTGCTATACTGTTATTAGGACTCCTCCGTCAGTTATCCATAGGATTTTTGATGTTCCCAATCCTTTGTCCGTTACAGCACAGGGGCACTACAGTCTTGGATGTATTCACACCAAACATGCAGATTGCATTTTTCATAAATCATTTTCATAAATTGTTCTAGGAGGAATCCACCATCGCTGCTTGCAGCTATATTTTTTGTATTTATTTTTTTGACATTTGTGAGTAAGGACAGTAAACTAGTTATTTAAATAGTTCAGTCCAACTGTTAAGCTAAAATACAATTTAAGTGGAAAAACATGTTGCAAAAACTGCCACTTTCTAATATGGCAAGCTTTCACTTTGCTTAAATTTCACTTTCTTGAAACTAGGTAGTAAAAAAAAAATCTGAATTAAATTGCACAGTCATTGAGAGCCATCTTGATTTATTCTGGTCCCTTCCTTTCGATGTTGGAGAGGAACATGAATCTATTTGCATATGAATGGAGCCCAGAATATTTAATTTGACATATTAACTACTTTTACAGACCGATATATTACTGCAAACAGAGGATGAAGCTGTAACTCTTCCCTGGAGCTTCCAGCCTGACAGTTACGAGGACAGATGTCGTTCTGTTCCAGCGTGGAGGAGCCTGGAGCCTGGGGCCTGGAGCCTGGAGCCTGGAGCCTGGGGCCTAGAGCCTGGGGCCTGGAGCCTGAGGCCTGGAGCCTGGGACCTGGAGCCTGGAGCCTGGGGCCTGGAGCCTGGAGCCTGGAGCCTGGGGCCTGGGGCCTGGAGCCTGGGGCCTGGGGCCTGGAGCCTGGAGCGTGGGGCCTGGAGCCTGGAGCCTGGGGCCTGGAGCCTGGGGCCTGGAGCCTGGGGCCTAGAGCCTGGGGCCTGGGGCCTGGAGCCTGGAGCCTGGGGCCTGGAGCCTGGAGCCTGGGGCCTGGAGCCTGGGGCCTGGAGCCTGCAGCCTGGGGCCTGGAGCCTGGGGCCTGGAGCCTGCAGCCTGGGGCCTGGAGCCTGGGGCCTGGAGCCTGGAGCCTGGTGATGAGGAACTGGAAGAGGAGACCTTCAGGCTCTGGTGATGAGACACAGCAGAGCTTCTTCACAGGACAGCTGAGGTTAGGCCACATCTTAACATTCAAGAGTGACAACACTGATGGAGTCTTCACCCTAACAGCTTCTTTCCTTTAGAGCTTCAAGCCAGTGGAGTCAGATAGTCAACGGGTTAAGGCGTTGGCCTCATGATCGTAAGGTTGTGAGATCGAGCCCTGGCTGTGGCTATATGACTTTGTGTCCTTGGGCAAGGCACTTCACCCTACTTGCCTCAGGGAGAATGTCCCTGTACTTACTTTAAGTAGCTTTTGATAAAAGCGTCTACTAAATGAATAAATGTAAATGTAAAATGTAAACAACACGTTGCCATTTTAACACCACAGCTCGCTCAACAGAAAGACTCAGCAGTCTTAGTTAAGGGGGTGAAACTGAGTGTAATAAAGCAATTCCAGAAATTCACTAGCTGGTTTTCTCTCCCTGCGTTATCAAAGATTGAGAAGCACTTTACTAGTATAATGTCTTTGGCGTAAGAGGCAGGATATAAGTCAGTGGCTTAGGTCCTTCATTTAAATCATCCTTTTTGTAAATGTGTTGTCGCAGTGCGCAGTGGGCCGGAAGTGTTAGCGTGTGCGGCGATGCTAAGTAAGCGTGTGAGTATTCCAAATGTTACCGTCTTGTCGCCGTTATTAATGAGGTTGCAAGAAGCAGGACTGGATCTCCTGCCATGGAAATCCAATGCATTTTAAATAGCCTGGACACCAACATTCCAGAGCTGAATTTACATAAGGTAATTGCAGAATGCTGAAAGTATGAGGTTGGCATCAAGCTTCTCTTACCTGCCTTCAGTAATACAATCCAAGTCCATTAAGTGGGCAATAAATACAAGGCAAGACTGTATCAGAGCGCTGTGACGGATAATGGAACTGCTGTGGGGATGTAGTTATTTACTGGGGGGTCAGACTAGTAAAGTAGAACCACACAGTCTGTTCAGTTCTTAACTCAATAGTCCAATCCTAGTCCTAGTCCAATCAGGCCTTTACTCCTCTGTGATCTGCATAACGTCGTTAAGCCTGTGTCCTAGTGGTTACAATGGGCCTTCATATCTCAAACAAGGACTCAACCTTCAGGCTTTGAGATTCAGATGAGCCACGATCTAAATCACATTTCCTGTGGCCCTGGTTAACTCTCCCATGGTCTGCTTCAGCCTCTATGAGGGTCTGGGGAAATTACAGATACAAAGATAAAACACATAAACAGTGAGATACTGACAATAAAAACACACAGACCAGAAATATAGACCAGGGAACATGAACCAGGCTCCAACATGCACCAACAGAAACACTAGTAACACACTGAGCTGAGGAGAAGATGCTTCTGTAACACTAACGATGCTGGTGTAACCCTAACGATGCTGGTGTAACCCTAACGATGCTGGTGTAACCCCAACGATGCTTCTGTAACACTAACGATGCTGGTGTAACCCTAACGATGCTGGTGTAACCCTAACGATGCTTCTGTAACACTAACGATGCTTCTGTAACACTAACGATGCTTCTGTAACACTAACGATGCTTCTGTAACCCTAATGATGCTGGTGTCTGGATGCTGCTGGCAGACAGGAGCCAGAGGAGATGCCCTGGTTAGCCTGCTAGCATCGTGACGAGGCTGATTCAGCAGCTCATTAGAACAAGCTGAGCTTGCTAACTGTTAAACTGCTCTCTCTCTCTCTCCCTCTCTCTCTCTTTCTGTCTCTCTCTCCCCCTCTCTCTCTCTCTCTCTCCCTCTCTCTCTCTCTTTCTGTCTCTCTCTCCCCCCTCTCCCTCTCTCTCTCTCTCTCTCTCGCTCCCTCTCTCTCTCTCTCTCCCTCTCTCTCTCCCTCTCTCTCTCTCTGTCTCTCTCTCCTCTCTCTCTCTCTCTGTCTCTCTCCCTCTCTCTCTCTCTCTCTCCTCTGCTTCCCTAGGGACCACATGATATGTGTTTCATTACAGTTTAACTGCATTAAGCTTTCAGCCAAACTGATGCTCATCTTAAAGAGCAGTGTTTATTAGAATGAAGGAGTTTGGAATAACCAGGCTTGCTACTGGGTGACACATTTAGCAATTTCTCGCTTTTAGACTTTTAGGAGATGTGCGTGCTGTTTTTATACCACTTTGTAGTTATTCTTTTCCCTGTCAGAATGATGTTTCGGTCCAGAATGACTGTGGATATTACTCTGCCCAAGATACTTTATCTGTTTGATAAGAAAACAGGCTTAGCATGCGAGAAAACAAGATTCTGTGATTCATTTAGGAACAAAATGCCTCAGCGTTTTTACAATGTCTCATTAGCGTTAGCTACAGGGGCCACATGCTTCCAGAGCTGTGATTCCCTTGACACAGCGCCTCTGCTGAAGCACTAATGAGAACATATTGAACATTTCTAAGATGGCTGCCTCAGAGAAGAGAACTGGAGTGTTTAATTAGTGAGGCTCTGGCCTCCGATATGAGGTCATTCTGCAGCCTTAAATAACCCCCAAACAAACTAAAGCAAATCAGGAGTTGAGGATGACAGTTTATTATAAGATTATCTCTTATTCTCCTGGCTTTGTGACTGTTTACCCCGTTTAACTGTGAATGCAGAGCATATTGATCAACAACCAGCATATTTCTCTCTCTCAGCCTCCTCTCCTTTTTCCTGCCCTATTTATCTATTTAGTTCCGTTGCGCCCCCTTTCTACCCACTCGTACCTCTTTGGCTCTGTTAAAAGCTCTACATTACATTTGAATCTGTCCAATAGCAGAGAACCACAGTATAATTTGTCTTTGTTGTCACCAGTAATCCCCCTCCACCTCCCTCATGGGAGACATGTTCTCTCCCCCTCCTCCTCCCTCAGGGGAGACATGTTCTCTCCCCCTCCTCCTCCCTCAGGGGAGACATGTTCTCTCCCCCTCCTCCTCCCTAAGGGGAGACATGTTCTCTCCCCCTCCACCTCCCTCAGGGGAGACATGTTCTCTCCCCCTCCACCTCCCTCAGGGGAGACATGTTCTCTCCCCCTCCTCCTCCCTAAGGGGAGACATGTTCTCTCCACCTCCCTCAGGGGAGACATGTTCTCTCCCCCTCCACCTCCCTAAGGGGAGACATGTTCTCTCCCCCTCCACCTCCCTAAGGGGAGACATGTTCTCTCCCCCTCCACCTCCCTAAGGGGAGACATGTTCTCTCCCCCTCCTCCTCCCTCAGGGGAGACATGTTCTCTCCCCCTCCTCCTCCCTCCGGTGAGAGCCAGGTACAGAGGGATGATGTTAGATGTTCACAGGGAGCAGAGCGCCCACTCAAGTCTCTGTGGCTCCTCGTTCATCAGAGTAGCTGGTGAAGGTCTGATGTGTTTCATGTGTTTCTTCATGTGTTTCTTCATGTGTTTCTTCATGTGTTTCTTCATGTGTTTCTTCTTCATGTGTTTCTTCTTCATGTGTTTCTTCTTCATGTGTTTTTTCTTCATGTGTTTCTTCTTCATGTGTTTCTTCTTCATGTGTTTCTTCATGTGTTTCTTCATGTGTTTCTTCATGTGTTTCTTCTTCATGTGTTTCTTCATGTGTTTCTTCATGTGTTTCTTCTTCATGTGTTTCTTCTTCATGTGTTTCTTCATGTGTTTCTTCATGTGTTTCTTCATGTGTTTCTTCATGTGTTTCTTCTTCATGTGTTTCTTCTTCATGTGT
>CM059332.1:138737-166669 GCA_030340685.1 Protosalanx chinensis
ACAGATGGACAGGTCATGTGATGGAGCCTGTATGGTAGTTAAGACACCTCCACGCTGCAGCACTACCTTATAAGGTCAACGCTCAAAACACACCCCTTCAATTGTCAGCTATATATAGAACAATGACAGACAAATCCCCTTCAGCTCACACACAGAAATGAACACGAATTAGCACTCAACCCCCCCATCTCAAACACACACCAGGAACACCACTTTGACCTCCAGGAGGAGGCTTAGAACCATGCTTGTCAGTTAACCACACACACACACACCCACCCACACACACACACACACACACACCCACACACACACACACTCTCACGAGGGCAGCTGCCACCACTGTAGATTCTCAGTATTTAGTAGTTGACTAAATGAGCGTGATATTTAAGTGAGTGCTATTTCCTGAGACAAATTTGTTCTCCCTTCCTACTCTTGTTGGCTTTTCTCTAAATTTCCCCGGGGACGTTGTACCTGACTTGGGCTGGCCAGCGTCACCCTCCCACCATACTCCATCAAACTGCCCAGGGTTATTGGCAGGAGCACTCTGGATCCTCTTAGCTGTTAGGGCTTTTCAATTTCCCCTTGAAGTGCTGAGCCCAGCAGAACAGGGATGGAGAGATCTTGGCTCCAAGGCTCCAGGTTTTTGGAAGCGAAAAGCTTTCTCTACAGTTCAATCATACGCTTGATACCTTGTATTTTAACATGTGGTACCAGCGTAGCATTTGAAGCAGGTATCATCACTAGTGTCAACACATTCTCAGAGTGTTTCCTAATGGGAATACTTCAGTACAGCAGTTTGACGCTGTAACATGTTGGTGTTGTGAGCTTACAGGAGATCACTTCCCCCCTCTTTACTCTTCCAGCGCTCACTCTGGGGGATTGTAGGAATCAACAGCACAATAGCATGACTGATTAGTCTCCTCCCTCCTCTCTCTCCATCCCTCTCTCTCTCCCTCCCTCCCTCCCCCACACTTAAACATTATTACATGGACCCACACGCACACATAGTGTTCGTTTACTGCACACAGTGTCCCCCCCCCCCCCACACTCTCCCTTTTCCACATTGATCAGGATGATCCCACTCACTCTCACTGACAAGACAAAGAGAGGCTGTGTTGAATCCCCTCCCACACTCGCACGCCCACACCTGTTCTCATTTCACCAGATACCAGCGTGCCTCTCTCTCTCCCTCTCTCTCTCCCTCTCTCTCTACCTCTCTCTCTTCTTCTCTCTCCCTCTCTCTCTCCCTCTCTCTCTACCTCTCTCTCTCTCTCTACCTCTCTCTCTTCTTCTCTCTCCCTCTCTCTCTCCCTCTCTCTCTACCTCTCTCTCTTCTTCTCTCTCCCTCTCTCTCCTCTCTCTCTTCCTTTCTCTCTTCTTCTCTCTACCTCTCTCTCTTCCTCTCTTTACCTCTCTCCCTCTCTCTCTACCTCTCTCTCCCTCTCTCTCTCCCTCTCTCTACCTCTCTCTCTCCTTCTCTCTACCTCTCTCTCTACCTCTCTCTATATCTCTCTCTCTTCCTCTCTCTATATCTCTCTCTCTTCCTCTCTCTACCTCTCTCTCTACCTCTCTCTCTTCCTCTCTCTACCTCTCTCTTCCTCTCTCTACCTCTCTCTCTTCCTCTCTCTACCTCTCTCTCCCTCTCTCTCTACCTCTCTCTCTTCCTCTCTCTACCTCTCTCTACCTCTCTCTCTTCCTCTCTCTACCTCTCTCTCCCTCTCTCTCTACCTCTCTCTCTTCCTCTCTCTTCCTCTCTCTACCTCTCTCTCTTCCTTTCTCTACCTCTCTCTCTTCCTCTCTTTTCCTCTCTCTACCACTCTCTCTACCTTTCTCTCTACCTCTCTCTTCCTCTCTTCCTCGCTCTACCTCTCTCTCCCCCTCTCTCTCTCTTCCACTCTCCCTCTATCTTTCTCAGTGGAGATGGACCCCAGCCCCCCTCATCCTCAGGGTCTGCACCCCCCTCTCCTGACCCCCCCCCCCCCTCCTCCCATCATCCCCAGGGAGGCTTCCAGGCACAAAACAGCTGAGCTGAAGATTCTCAGGCAGGTTTAAGAAGGAGAAGGACCAGCCCAGCTCTGAAACTGCACACACATACCCACACCTACGCACACTTACACACACTTACACACACACACCTACACACACCCACACACCCCCCCCCACACACACACACACACACTTACACACCTACACCCACACCCCCCCACACACACACACACACACACACACTTACACACCTACACACACACACACACACACCTACACACACACACACTTCTGAGGAGGTTGAATTAGAGGAATAGTTCACAGCTGTGCACAGTCACTTCCGTCCCCAGACTGGAACACTGGAACATGGATCTTTTGTTGCTCTTAATGTGGAGGGATGAGGGTGTGTCCACCCTGCAGAACCCTGCAGAACCCTGCAGAACCTTGCAGAAAGCTGACCTGGAACCACCTGATCTCAGAGAGGTTCTGATGACATCATAGATGTGTCTGTGTTGAGGGCACACACTGATTCTGGGGGAACCAAGTTCACATCTTACTTGATCTTGGATCTGTGATGAAACGATGAAGTGTTATCTTCCATGATTCCACAGACTCTCTCAGTCTCTCTGCTTGAGAAGATCAGGGCAGTGTTGGTTTGTTGTTGTTCTGCCACCATTGTGTTCATTCAGAATTTCTGAATTCAGTGAAAACCTTGAAAGACCTCAATAAGGAATCAAATAAGGTGCAATTGTGTTTTTGTCCTGGCGATATTTCAGATATGAAAATAATTTGGACCAGAAGATTCGGTTGAAGATTGAGAAATAACCCGCATCCAAACTGAAACATACAAATGTTGTTGATGAATTTTATTTGTGAGATGGGGAGTCATAAAAAGAATTATATCACCCCAAAAAAATGACATGGGATTAAAACAGGGACAGAGAAAAGAGATTGTGGACTTTAATGTCAAGATACAAAGTAACAAATTGGCACAAAATAAAAACAAAAACATCAATATTATTTTGGCTTGGCAAAAAGGAATATCTTTTATAGTTAAGGTATTGTCATCCTTCAATACAACAGCACACTCATGCTATTAGACAGACAGTTAGTTTTCAGAAAGGTTCAGTAGCTTCATTTTAGAGGGCAAAGAAAAAAGACGACCGACATGAATATAGATGAGGTCACAGGGATGTTCGGGCTTGTGGGGTTCAGCTGTTAAGGACAAAACTGCATTTCATTTCTTTGAAATAAAAACATACTTCAGAATGCCAGACTCATCTTCCAGCTTTGTCATTTGCAATTGAAATGAATTTTCATACTAAAATATATTATTGTATTAATACAAACGACAGTATTGTACACTACACTGTGTAATAAATAACCATAAAGAAATATAAAAAAATAAGACACATAAATATAAAAGTTTTCTGGAAGTAAATACCATTGTGGGGAGAAGATAATACTGAGATTTTTCTGAAAACATCCAGTAACAACATTAGAACAAAACCAGAAATAAAACAACAAAATAATACTGACAGGTAAAAAAAAACGCCTACATTGAAATCCTGGGATCATATTTGTCTATTTTCTTATTTAAAAAAATGTTTTACCTGAAGAGAGAGTAGCATTTCACATGTTGAACAAGCACCCTCGCCAGGAAAAGAGTTTCAATATTTCAAGGCAGGAAAAATGATGTTTCCTCTTTCATCCATCTACAACATATGGTCAGTTCAGTCATTGATTGCTCTGATTAGAAAAGAGGCTAAAGTTCGATCTCACTATCTCACTATAACTATATCACATGAAGATGCACTATTCTATCACCATCAGAATCCTTGGTGATCCTAAGTCAACAGTGGTCGGTTTAAAGAGTTCAAACCTTGAGCTTCTATCAAATCTGTCTTTTGGTCAAACCTGACAACAGCTCTTACGGTTAAACAGCAATATTCAAATGGCACTTTTGATATGCATGTTTTCATGACTAGTTTTGCATAAGGCAGGCAGTGGGAACAGAATGCTAAAATGATTTCCTTAGTACAGCTCCTCCACCACTGCTAGATCCGAACAGTAACACTGTCACACAGATTTGAATACCAACACATATGAAGGAATAAAACATTTAGAACAATGTATCTACGCAAATACTGTACCTCAGTGTACCACAGCTGAAGGGTCTATTTAAACATGGCTGAATTCATCCTTGTCGTTCATAAGGCTCACTATACGGTCCATGATCCCAGGTTCTGATAGCACTGCTGAGGTGGCAGACATGGCAGGGTTAGTGCAGTAATACTGAAGGGTACATAACAGAAACAGGGATATCCACAGGTAAACCAAGCCATTTGTAGTGCACAGAAATGTCTCTTTTCTTTTTTTCTTCCATTCTCTAACTTAATAAAATACTGTTTTTTTGTGTTTTTTGTTCATTGGCAATAAAAAGGTATAGAAATCTTTCCGAACTGTACAGCTTTTAAAAGGTTAAAATATGAGTGATAAAATTAGTAACACTGATAAAAAAAAGAAGAAATGAACCAAGGTGTTTTAGTAATAAAACATTTTCTAAAATGTGTGGTCTCTATCTTCCGTCTGTATAATGCATTTTATCAACATTAAAATTGGTGTTTTTCTTTTTTTCCTTTTCTTTTTTAAAACAAATGCATTATTTTTTTTTAACACTGAGAAAGTCATTCCTGTGGTAAAAGTCACAAGTATTTTTTCAGGCACCAGGATTTTATACACAATAGAGAACTGAAATGTCTTTGTAACCAAATCCTTGCATTGTGATTTCCACTCTTTCCTTTAGACAAAGATTCATCCATGTTGGGAGGAGAAACTGCAATATCGCTCCATGTTCTTCATCATTCTGTGACTCCTTCTTCTTCCTCTCCAGGAGTCTGGTTCTTGTCTTCTATGTTTTTTTCACTGTTGAACCTTCATCCTGTTTGATGACCTCATCGTCCTCCACCACACTTTGACTCCACCTGTGATGTCACTCCTTCCTCTGTGTCCATCGCCTCCTCTTTCTCCTCCTCATCCAGCTCCTCATCTCTCCGGCAGTCCTCCTCTCTCCTGCAGTCCTCCTCTTTCTCCTCCTCATCCAGCTCCTCATCTTTCCTGCAGTCCTCCTCTTTCTCCTCCTCATCCAGCTCCTCATCTCTCCTGCAGTCCTCCTCTCTCCTGCAGTCCTCCTCTTTCTCCTCCTCATCCAGCTCCTCATCTCTCCTGCAGTCCTCCTCTTTCTCTTCCTCATCCAGCTCCTCATCTTTCCTGCAGTCCTCCTCTTTCTCCTCCTCATCCAGCTCCTTCTCCATCTCATATTCTTTCCCTCCACCATCTTCCTTGTCTATTTCAGTGTTCTCCTGCCCCCCCCTCTGCCTTGTATCTACCTCTTCATCTCTCTCTTCCTCCTCTTCCTTCACTTCTACTCTCATCCCTTCCTCTTCCCGGCAATCTTCCCCCAATACTCCCCTCTCCACCTCCTCTTCCTCCTCCTCTTCTCCCCCCACCACCACCTCTTCTACCCCCTCCTCCTCCATGTCCTCTCCATTATGATCACTCTCTTCCCTTCCTCCTTCCTCCTCCACCTCTTCCTCCCCTCCTTCCTCCCCTATCTTCACTACCTGTATATCATCCATGTCTAGGACACCCTTGTCCAGCCCTCCCACCTTCGTCTCCCCCTCCTCCTCCTCTTCGTCACTCTCTTCATCCTCCCTGGTGCTGCTCCCTCGCTCGTCTGAGTCCAGGTGGTCCAGGTGATAGGGAGGGGAGGGGGCTCGGCTCTTTGACTGCACCTCCCCAACGCTCAGGATCATATCAGCATGGCTGTCCCCCTCCTCTGGGCTGTCCTGGCCCCCTCCTCCTCCCTGCGCCTCCTTCTTGCAGTAGGAGTAGCGGTGGTTCATGTGCTGAGAGTAGGACCCAGAGTGGGAGAAGCGCTTGCCACACTTGTCACACTGGTACGGCTTCTCCCCCGAGTGCAGGCGCATGTGTTCTATCAGGTGGTGTTTGTGCTTGAAGGCCTTCCGACAGATGCTGCACTCATGAGGCCTCTTCCCTGGAACACAACAACACACAGCAGGTATGATTCAGATCGGTAAGACCATGTCTTCCATCTCAGCTATCTAATGGGATTTTTTTTCTGGAGGTGTAGCAGTCCTGATCTTCAGCCCCTGGACTGGGGTCATCAAAGACCGATGGCACACTGTCACAGATGTGTGGGTAATAAAGGGAGACCTCAGACACTGAAATTCAATACTTATTGCTGATGGACTTCAGTTTCATATACCTTTCGTTTCATACCTTTTCTTGCCAATAAATGTAAGAACGATGTTGATCTATATAGAATAAGAGATATAACACAGTTCTGTGTGCTACACAGACTTCAGCATGACAACTGAACTGTGTTCTTCTGCTAAGGGAAGGATGAAACATTTCTTTTTAATGAAACTACGCAGAACTGGGAATGTGTCTGAATAAAGGACAGCTACCAGGGGAAATACTGCAAAACTATTTCTCAAGCCTACAAGGCCATGTTCCTCATACGAGGAATCATGAGGTCATTTGGATCTAGAATGGCGGTTCTCTGCCAGGTATCGGAGTAATAAAGAAACGCCTCAGAGAAGACAGGGAGAATGTTGACCTGGGTTTGGCCAGCGAACCGCCATGTTCTCAACACAGGCATGTCAAATTACCAGCAGAGTTTCTGCTGTTGCAACATCCAGCTTTTCCTGCAGGAGGGTTATGGAAGTCATGGTGGGAGTTTGGCAGATGTCTGGTCCTCTGTGTGTGTTGGGTAACAGGCTTGTTGAAATGCTGGGGTCCGCCCTCTCTCAGTGTATACAAGAGTAACGTAACAGCAGCAGAACGTGTGTCGTAACAGAAAATTCCCCTTTCAACTCTCGGTTGGAGTCATTTTCCCAGGTCTCACTGAATTAATTCAAGTCAGGTTGAGGAGTGTGTGTTTGTGTGTGTGTGTGTCTGTGTGGGTGTGTGTTTGTTTGTGTGAGTGTGTGGGTGTGTGCGTGTGTGAGTGTGTGTGTGTGTGTGTGTGTGGACTCTACCTGTGTGTTCATATTTGTGCCTCAGCAGAGAGCTACTCTTCTGGAAGATCTTGTCACACAGGTCGCAGCCATACAAGCCTCCCTCCGTCTTCCTCATCTTCTTCCTGGAAGGGGCGGAGTCAGAGTCGTTCTGCTCCTCCAGTGTGGACACGCCCTCTGAGCTGGTGTCCCGCCTCTCCTCCTGGACAGGAAGTACCACACACTTCACATCACACACATCCTGGATCCTTGATGTCTCTGACCACAGGATGTAGAACATGCTGTCTAAAAAAGGAAAGAGGCTCATTCTGCTTCTGAGCATTTCCTCTCCTGTCCACATCTCTAGATCCCTCATGTACCCTCTCACAGTAGAAACCCCTCATTAATAATGAGCAGTTGACAGTGTATGCAGAGGACACCCCCCCCCCCCCCGTCATGCAGGCCATTAGGAGAGGCTGATATTGATCATGATGCTGACATCTATCAGACAGGAAACAGCCTCACGCTGAGACGTGACATATCCTTCCTGTGCTGCTCTCATCGAAAAGGAAAATGACCAATAACTCATTTTATTGGTCGAGTTAATACGCCTGCCACAATGACATCACTTTACCTCAGAGTGCTTTAGCCTCGGAAAACACCTTGCAACCATCATGAGTCAATGGTGAACGCAGGCACTCGACACAGAGCTCCTGTGGTGAGTGAGTGAGTGAGTGGGTGATTGAGTGAGTGAGTGAGTGGGTGAGTGAGTGAGTGGGTGAGTGAGTGAGTGAGTGAGTGGGCTCGCTTGTCTAATCACAAGGAAAGAGGATGTGGGAAACATCCATAAGAAGCATGCCTGCCTGCTGTGCTGAATGGAAGGTCCATGCCAATCCACTTAACACAAGAGCAATAATACAACAACAGTAAATCAATGCACAGACAGAGTTCCTGCATTTAAACTGGTTTTTACGGATCGATGAAGATCCTGTGTAGAGAGAAGGGAGGGGCTGTGTGTTCAGTGAGGGGGCTGTGTGTTCAGTGAGGGGGCTGTGTGTTCAGTGAGGGGGCTGTGTGTTCAGTGAGGGGGCTGTGTGTTCAGTGAGAGGGCTGTGTGTTCAGTGAGGGGGCTGTGTGTTCAGTGAGGGGGCTGTGTGTTCAGTGAGGGGGCTGTGTGTTCAGTGAGAGGGCTGTGTGTTCAGTGAGGGGGCTGTGTGTTCAGTTAGGGGGCTGTGTGTTCAGTGAGGGGGCTGTGTGTTCAGTGAGGGGGCTTTGTGTTCAGTGAGGGGGCTGTGTGTTCAGTTAGGGGGCTGTGTGTTCAGTTAGGGGGCTGTGTGTTCAGTTAGGGGGCTGTGTGTTCAGTTAGGGTAACCCTCCCAGCTTGCTAAAAAACTCTGAGACCAACCTTGATGCCGTTGAGAAGCACAGTCTTGTCCTGGATGTGATTGGCTGCGAGGTTGCTGGCTGTAGTGGTGTAGGTGTAGGTCAGCTGGGGAATGAAGATGGCCTGTTTGTTGGTGGTGGTGAGCGTCTGCAGGCAGCTCCCCTGGCTCTGGTCAGTGATGGTCACCAGGGTGGGCAGCTGAGTGGTCATGATGCTGAGGGGCTTGGCACTGGGCAGGCTGGGGTACAGGGGGCCAGGGCTGGATGCAGGCTCCTTCTTGATGCAGGTCAGGTTGAGGGGCTCATCCTGCTGAGCTGACCGGCGTGAGGAGGAGGGGTGAAGCTTGGCCCTGGCTGCAGCCCTCTGAGCTTCCTCTCTGGTGGGCTTTGGTAGCGACAAGTCCAAGGGTCCATCAGTGCTTTGGGGGGCCTCAGCTGGGATGAGCCCCCCGCTGGTCAGTTTCAGTGGTGGGGGGGAGGCAGGACTGACGCTGGCTCCGTTCACCTCTGCCTGGGTGGCCTCAGCTGGACTCACCTGTGGCTGAACGGGGGTGTCAGTGTTCAGGAGGGCGGTGGGAGCCTCCGAAATGAAGCCGTCATCCTCAGCCTCAGAGGGGGGGGTGGGAGCCCCCAGTGAGATGTGCCCCTCCTGCATCTTATCAAACCACTTCTTGACCACGTGTGTTGGGAGACTGACCGAGTTGGAGATCTTGATCAGTTCCTCTTTAGTGGGTGCAGCGTTTAGGGCAAAGTACGCCTTGAGGAGGGAGAGCAGGTTTTTGGGCTGGTCAGGACAGAGGTCACCGTCAGTGAGCAGGGCTGTGATAGCAGACTCAGACTTGTCCAGCCCTCTGCCGTTGATCCTGAGGCCCTCCTTCTTGCAGTGCTTCAGGGCGTGAAGAGTGTCCAGTCCACTGGGACAGTTGTCACACAGTAGACAGGTGCCAGTGGTCTTCTCCTCTGTCTTGGGCTCCTCCTGGGGTCCTCTCTCTCTGGACAGCCTCACGGTCAGATCCTCTGGGAGTTTCTGACCCTTGCAGGCCTCAGAATGAGCCTGGAGGTGGATTTGGTCTGAGGCTGGGGTCAGAGGCTCCTTCTTCAGGTTCTGAGCAGTGAGCTGGGTCTGGGCTTGGGAAGGATCCAGACTGTAGTTGATGATAATCTTGGCGTTGCCGTCTTGTCCCATGATGGGCAGGCTGATAGCAGAGATGAGCTGCTGGGAGTGAAGCGGCCCCGTGCCCGCCTGGCTCTTGGCGTTGTTCTCGAGAACTTGCCGGATCATGTTGCTGTCCACTGCCACCTTCAGAACGTTCTGGAGGTCTGCCAGGTTGATACTGATGGGCGACACCAGGCCCACTGTGGGCAGAACCACGGCCTGGACCGCACCCTGAAGAGGACCAGCCACGCCCCCACTGTTGAAGACCCCGTTCCCCCCCGTGGGCGGAACCCCCAGGGCAGGCTTGTACTCGTAATCCAGTGGCTCGCTCTTGATCTGGTTGAGGGGCAGCTGTTCCTGCAGGGGCTTGTCCCGGGTCTGTGTCCGCAGGGGGGCTGGGGAGGACGGCAGGGCAGGGCTGGCGCTCTGAGCCTGGGTCTTGGCCCCCGATCTGGGCCGTCCGTTCACTGTGATGAGGCTGACACACTTCTTACTGCTGATGTGGGAACTGTAGGATCCAGAGTGAGAGAAGCGTTTCTTGCAGTTGGAACACTCATAAGGTTTCTCTCCTGTGAAGAGCAGAGGAACATGGATCACAGCTGCTCACAGAACTGCTTCACACACACATCTACACTATGATGTCACAGCTATGATGTCACAGCTATGATGTCACAGCTATGATGTCACAGCTCTAATGTCACAGCTATGACGTCACAGCTCTGATGTCACAGCTCTGATGTCACAGCTCTGACGTCACAGCTCTGATGTCACAGCTAAGACGTCACAGCTCTGATGTCACAGCTATGACGTCACAGCTCTGATGTCACAGCCATGACGACACAGCTCTGATGTCACAGCTCTGATGTCACAGCTCTGATGTCACAGCTCTGATGTCACAGCTCTGACGTCACAGCTCTGATGTCACAGCTATGACGTCACAGCTCTGACGTCACAGCTCTGATGTCACAGCTATGACGTCACAGCTATGATGTCATGGCACAGTCGGAAAACCTGTAGTTGCTCTGGTTTGACGCCAAAAGAAACACATTTCTGGCACATGGTCAAACAGCATCATGTGCTGAAACACAATCAAGGACGCATAAATACTGCGAACGGCCAAATGTAAATATTTATTTGATGGAAAGAGAGACAAAACCCCTGGAACTCAGTAAAGGCTGTGAATGACCTCAACTAGAACAACTGACCCCATGTTTCCACATTAGAGACAAATGCGCACACATTTTAACCCTCCTGTTATGTTCCGGGTCAAATTGACCCGTTTTAAAGTTTGAATATCTAGGAAAAATAGTTACAAGTATTTTTTCAGTATGAAACTTCTTCTGCTTGCCTTAATTAGTGTAATCAACATGTAATATGAAAATGGTTCATGTCATATATTTGCAACCACCCCCTGCATGTTTATATCACATAGATACTGTTCGGGTCAATTTGACCCGGCAGTCAAACGAGGTAAAAGGGTGTCAGAAATGACATTTTTTATGTTTTTTTTTCTCTGCAACTGTGAGACATATTTCATTCCAATCACTCACTCACTCACTCACACACACACACACACACACACACACACACATATACACACACACACTCAATGCACACACAGCACACACACACACAACGGTGCAGGTGTTCTCGCGGGAAAACTCCACCCACCCACACACACACACACACACACACACAGAGCACACACACACTCAGTGCACACAGGGGAGGGGCAAAACATAAAAGATTATTTGCATGGGAGTCCTACCAACATTACACTCTGTCAGGCAAACCTTTACAAAATGACCAGCAGAAGCAAAAGGATGACAGTCCAGGAGGCTCTGGAAGTCATAATTGATCATGACAGTGGACAGGACAGGATTTGTCTGAAGATGAAGACCATCTTGAGCTAAATTCTGATTCTAATGATTCTGGTTTTGAACCAGATGAGGGAATTGCTATCCCTATTCCTCCAAGCAAGACATTCATGTCAAAAATGTTTGAAATACAGTGGTCTTCATCCCCAGATACACATCAGGCCAAACTGTCTGCAGACAATATAATGAAGACAGTGCCAGGGCCCACAAGGATGGCAGTGACTCGTGTGACTGATATCAAGTCAGTTTTTGAGCTGGTCATGCCAGATTCAATATTCAATATTCAGATTCAGTCATTCTGGAAATGACTTATCTGGAAGGGAGGCGTGTTTTGGGGGAAAATTGGAAGGAGCTAGACAAAACACATTTAGATGCATATTTGGGGCTCCTCATCCTTGCTGGGGTCTATAAGTCGAAGGATGAATCGACAGCCAGTCTGTGGGATGCAGAGACAGGCAGGACTATATTTTCAAGCCACAATGTCTTCACATTTTCTCCAGAGTGATCCGATTTGATAATCGAGAGACAAGGGCTAGTAGAAGGGACAGAGACAAACTGGCAGCTATTAGGACTGTGTGGGACAAGTGGGTAGAGCAACTTCCACTATTCTATAACCCAGGCCTTAATATCACAGTGGATGAAAGGCTGGTGGCATTCAAGTGGTGAAACATATATTTTTTTTTTTTACATGCATGTTTTTAATGAAAAACGAGGGAATTATCCTCATTGAACCATTAATTGTTAGAGGTAAGAAACACCATTGCACTAAATATTGATAGAATAGTTAGTAATGGAATTAGTAATTAAATATTCACACTGCTTTTTAGGATTTTTGGGGTTTCTGATTTTAAAAAAAATATTTAAACATGCACCGGGTCAAATTGACCCGGGAACATTATTGCTGTTCCTGACAAACGAACATAACAGGAGGGTTAAACACACGCAAAACACACATACATATTCACACGTGCATTGAAGCGTGCTGTCATGGAGACGGTGGTTGGACACTCACCGCTGTGAATGCGTAGATGCTCCTTCAGGTGGTGCTTGTATTTAAAAGCCTTTCCACATTCAGTGCACTTGAATTTGCGGCTGCCTCCTGACTGTGTCACGTGCCTCTGATAGACAGAGGAAATAAAGGCTTCAGGGAAACACATTGACCTGGAGGCAGAGACTCAAACACACTAAACAGTGTCCAAGACAGTAGAGAGAGTTCAACATTTAGTGTGATCAGTAAAGTCCCCTCAGAAATGTGTGTGTGTGGTGTGTGTGTGTGTGTGTGTATGTGGTCTGTGTGTGTGTGTGTGTCTGTGTGGTGTGTATGTGTGTGTGATGTGTGTGTGTCTGTGTGTGTATGTGGTCTGTGTGTGTGTGTGTGGTACCTGCTCTCTCCCAGCCTTGTGGGCAGTCATGTGTCGCTCCAGCTGGGTGCGGTAGGTGAAGGTGTAGCTGCACTGGGAGCAGCTGAAGTTGTCCTGGTTCTTCTCGTGGCGGTACTTGATGTGCTCCTTCAGGGAGGAGTAACGCTTGTAACCCCGGGAACAGTAGGGGCAGGTGAGCAGCTGAGAGAAGGAGTCTGGAGTTCCTGTTAGGAGGAGAGAGGGAGACTGACTGAGTGTGGCTGTAGGTTGGGTAGGGGGGTGGGGGTGGGGCAGGGATAAAGAGATGCACATAGAGAGCAGGAGAAAGGGTGTGAAGGTGAGAGAGAGAGACAGACAGACAGAGAGAGAGAGAGTGTGTGTGTGTGTGTGTTTACTCTCTAAAGAGTAATCACAGTCATCTCTGAATCAACAGTCAGGCCAGTTTGATGTTGTCACACTGCTCTGCTATATCACCAGTCTATGAGACATCCTCCCTGGAAGCTCACAGGTACAGGTGAATCAACAGACACAGCAGGTTTGGAATGACAGACCTGTGGCCTGGTCTATTCAGATGGTCAGGGCTGGATGACCCTCTAACTAGGATGCATCAGTGACTGATCCTCATGATCCTAGGATCTGCTCAGCAGGTTTGAAGGTTTCACCCATGACTAGACTGAGGTTCTACATTCCCAAAGCCCTTCAAGTAGCCATGGACAAGGGCTGTGTGGTGCTCAGTGTTTTAGTGTGGTGTTCAGTGCTCAGTGTTCAGTGTTCAGTGCTCAGTGCTCAGTGTTCAGTGTTCAGTGCTCAGTGTTCAGTGCTCAGTGTTCAGTGCTCAGTGTTCAGTGTTCAGTGCTCAGTGTTCAGTGCTCAGTGCTCAGTGCTCAGTGTTCAGTGTTCAGTGCTCAGTGCTCAGTGCTCAGTGCTCAGTGTTCAGTGTTCAGTGCTCAGTGTTCAGTGTTCAGTGCTCAGTGTTCAGTGCTCAGTGTTCAGTGTTCAGTGCTCAGTGCTCAGTGCTCAGTGTTCAGTGTTCAGTGCTCAGTGTTCAGTGTTCAGTGTTCAGTGTTCAGTGCTCAGTGCTCAATGTTCAGTGTTCAGTGTTCAGTGTTCAGTGCTCAGTGCTCAGTGTTCAGTGTTCAGTGCTCAGTGTTCAGTGTTCAGTGCTCAGTGCTCAGTGCTCAGTGTTCAGTGTTCAGTGCTCAGTGTTCAGTGTTCAGTGTTCAGTGCTCAGTGTTCAGTGTTCAGTGTTCAGTGTTAAGTGCTCAGTGTTCAGTGTTCAGTGTTCAGTGCTCAGTGTTCAGTGCTCAGTGTTCAGTGCTCAGTGTTCAGTGCTCAGTGTTCAGTGTTCAGTGCTCAGTGTTCAGTGTTCAGTGCTCAGTGTTCAGTGTTCAGTGTTCAGTGTTCAGTGCTCAGTGTTCAGTGTTCAGTGCTCAGTGTTCAGTGCTCAGTGTTCAGTGCTCAGTGTTCAGTGTTCAGTGCTCAGTGTTCAGTGTTCAGTGTTCAGTGTTCAGTGCTCAGTGTTCAGTGCTCAGTGTTCAGTGTTCAGTGCTCAGTGTTCAGTGTTCAGTGCTCAGTGTTCAGTGTTCAGTGCTCAGTGTTCAGTGCTCAGTGTTCAGTGTTCAGTGTTCAGTGCTCAGTGCTCAGTGTTCAGTGCTCAGTGTTCAGTGTTCAGTGTTCAGTGCTCAGTGTTCAGTGTTCAGTGCTCAGTGTTCTGCCTGGCTGGCTCTCACACAGGTAACACATTATTCTGTTAACAGGTGATGTATTAACGCTCCCTGAGGGCAGGTGACCAGGTGACCAGGGAACACAAGCTCATTATCATCCAGGTACATGTGAGTCATCACCGCACACACAGGAGAAATGTGTCCAGGTGTTTCTGTCCCCCCGCCCCCCTCACCCCCCTGTCGCCCTCATTTCCTCTAGCGACAGGTAAGAGCCAAAAAGCCCTTAAGCTGTAAAAATAACTCCAATGTGAGTGCCTTAACAAATGGCCGTGTTTTAATGCCCCAGAGTGGAGTGTTAATGACAGAGAGGTGACACCTTTTAAACCCAGGGAGGGGGGGGGGGGTGTTAGGGACCCTAAAGGTACAGCTCATTAACACACACGGCTGAGAGAACAGGAGGTTATGCAGAACCAGAAACCTTGACAAGAAGAACTCTCTAGAACATGATGGTTTTTTATCTGAGAGGTCAGACAAGACTAATCAAGTACAGATCAGCCCCTGAAAGGTCTGTGCTTCCTGCTGTGAGACAGGTCTGCAGTGAGACAGGTCTGCAGTGAGACAGGTCTGCTGTGAGACAGGTCTGCAGTGAGACAGGTCTGCTGTGAGACAGGTCTGCAGTGAGACAGGTCTGCTGTGAGACAGGTCTGCAGTGAGACAGGTCTGCTGTGAGACAGGTCTGCTGTGAGACAGGTCTGCTGTGAGACAGGTCTGCAGTGAGACAGGTCTGCAGTGAGACAGGTCTGCAGTGAGACAGGTCTGCAGTGAGACAGGTCTGCTGTGAGACAGGTCTGCAGTGAGACAGGTCTGCAGTGAGACAGGTCTGCAGTGAGACAGGTCTGCTGTGAGACAGGTCTGCTGTGAGACAGGTCTGCTGTGAGACAGGTCTGCAGTGAGACAGGTCTGCAGTGAGACAGGTCTGCAGTGAGACAGGTCTGCTGTGAGACAGGTCTGCTGTGAGACAGGTCTGCAGTGAGACAGGTCTGCAGTGAGACAGGGTCGTTACCGTTCTCATCATGGCTGCTGGCCTCTGGGGTTGCCTGGCGTGGATCGTCCTCCGGGGCTTCTGGGTAAATGACGGCTGTATCTCCCTGCTGAAGCATCTCCTCCACCAGAGCGTCTGTGCTGCCTGCATCTTCTCCATCTGAGCCACAGACCTCCCTCCCTGACACACACAACACACAACACACACACAACACACACACAACACACACACAACACACACACAACACACATACAACACACATACAACACACATACATACAACAAAACACAACAGTTAGACAGAGCAGCAATATCGTTGTGTCTTTATGCCCTGTGCAGTGTAACTCACAGTAACAGCTCTACACAGACAGACATGATGATCCTGTCTGGAACATAGGCTCTGTGGAAAAGATCGCTGTGGTCCTCTGCTCCGTACTTCTGCTGTCCTGGTTTATCATTTAAAAAACAGTGTGAATGTAGTCATGGTTTTTAAACAGAAGCTTACGAAAAATCTTTCCAAAGCAGGGAGAAAACATATTGAGGTTTGAACCCACAGCAGGTCGAATGAGTCACCATGTTTCAGTTAGGTGAGGTACTTCAGCAAATCAACTTAGCAAATCACAGAAACATCTCAATGCAGAGCACTTTGTTTCAGAAAAAAATTATACCTGAAGAAGCCCTTCTCTGAGGTAGAGCAACATTCTGCTCTGCTTCAGCAGGAAGAGAACAGAGGCAGTGTCATGATGCTGCTCTCCTTCACTCAGGGCGGGACCATGGTAGCTAATGTGGGCTAATCACAAGGCAAAGCTTCAGTGTGTAACCTGAGGATGAGGAGAGTTCTGCCCTGTGTCCCATACTGGAGGCTCAGCTCCTCTGGATGAGGAGGGCTGTGTTAGCGGCCCCTCGCTCAGCTCCTCTGGATGAGGAGGGCTGTGTTAGCGGCCCCACGCTCAGCTCCTCTGGATGAGGAGGGCTGTGTTAGCGGTCCCTCGCTCAGCTCCTCTGGATGAGGAGGGCTGTGTTAGCGGCCCCACGCTCAGCTCCTCTGGATGAGGAGGGCTGTGTTAGCGGCCCCTCGCTCAGCTCCTCTGGATGAGGAGGGCTGTGTTAGCGGCCCCACGCTCAGCTCCTCTGGATGAGGAGGGCTGTGTTAGCGGCCCCACGCTCAGCTCCTCTGGATGAGAAGGGCTGTGTTAGCGGCCCCACGCTCAGCTCCTCTGGATGAGGAGGGCTGTGTTAGCGGTCCCTCGCTCAGCTCCTCTGGATGAGGAGGGCTGTGTTAGCGGCCCCACGCTCAGCTCCTCTGGATGAGGAGGGCTGTGTTAGCGGCCCCACGCTCCTCTGGATGAGGAGGGCTGTGTTAGCGGCCCCTCGCTCAGCTCCTCTGCCTGGGTTATGGAGCAGCTTGTTCTTTGCTTTGTGACAGAGCGTGCGAGTGAGCGAGTGCAGGAACCAGCGGAGATGATTCCATCCCATAATGCCCATCCCTGTGGAGAGCAGTTAACAGCAGCAAGCGTAAAAATACAATTATTCTGCGAGCCTGTTTTTCTGAGTTGCTGTGTGGGTGTGTGTGTGTGTGTGTGTGGGGGTGAGTGTGTGTGTGTTGGTGTGTGTGTGTGTTTCAGCTGACAGTTCAGTCTAGCTTGGAGCTCCTGGGAGGAATATGACTTGTTCTCCATGACTCACTCAGGCTCAGTAAATACCAACACTCCCTAACACACCCCTTCCTCCACTCTCACATGCTTAATAACACAGCTATGAGACACAGCTACACACACACACACACAGAACCAGCTACACACACTCACACTCACACACACACTACGATGCCAATGATACAGTCCCAAGACAGTCATGGTTGCTATGGTTATTACTAAACACTTTGAGTACAGCTTCTTCCTCACCGTGAAAATGGGGTTTGGGAGAGCAAGAGGGAGAGGGACGGAGGGAGGGAGGGAGAGAGAGAGAGAGAGAGAGAGAGTGAGAGAGAGAGAGAGAGAGAGAGAGAAAGAGAGAGAGAGTGAGAGGGAGAGAGAGAGAGTGAGAGGGAGAGACAGAGAGAGTGAGAGGGAGAGACAGAGAGAGAGAGAGAGAGAGGGGGAGACAGAGAGAGAGAGAGAGACAGAGAGAGAGAGAGAGAGGACAGAGAGAGAGAGAGAGAGACAGAGAGAGAGAGAGAGAGACAGAGAGAGAGAGAGAGACAGAGAGAGAGAGAGAGATAGAGAGCCCTACACCAGGTGTTAGTGTGACTGCATGATTCTTTTCCTCCCTCTAGTCTCTGAGAGCAGGGGGGCGTGTCCTCCCTCCTTCTCATGATGTCACAGGTCTGCCTCTCTCCCCCCCGCTGGAACACACTCTCTTCACTGGGGAAGGAGGCCCTCGCCTCCAAGCTGGGTCCACCCTTTTTCCTTGCACATCATCCCAGAGTGTTTGGCCCCTAGGGGCCTACAGCGGTGTGGGGTGAGAAGCTAAATCAGGTCATGGTTATCTGAAGTATCAAGTAGGAGGTCTTGTGGAGATGGGACCCAGGTGTGAGGTGAGGTCCTCTGGAGGGATGGGACACAGGTGTGAGGTGAGGTCCTCTGGAGGGATGGGACCCAGGTGTGAGGTGAGGTCCTCTGGAGGGATGGGACACAGGTGTGAGGTGAGGTCCTGTGGAGATGGGACCCAGGTGTGAGGTGAGGTGAGGGATGGGACTGTGGCTCTGCTGAAGGATGCTCTTTGTAAAAGCTCTCTCTTGTAAGTCGCTTTGGATAAAAGCGTCTGCTAAATGAATAAATGTAAATGTAAATGTTCTGCCAGGGGGCGTGGCTCTGCTGAAGGTTGTTCTGCCAGGGGGCGTGGCTCTGCTGAAGGTTGTTCTGCCAGGGGGCGTGGCTCTGCTGAAGGTTGTTGAGCCAGGGGGCGTGGCTCTGCTGAAGGTTGTTGAGCCAGGGGGCGTGGCTCTGCTGAAGGTTGTTGAGCCAGGGGGCGTGGCTCTGCTGAAGGTTGTTGAGCCAGGGGGCGTGGCTCTGCTGAAGGCCTTCCTCCTCGCTGACCTCAGCACTGTCCTGCTATTGAACAAAAGCCCTGAAGCTTCACTAAACAGCTGACGCTGGCTTTGCATTGTTACAATCCAGAGTCTGGCTTCATCATGGAAGTTCACCTTCAGGAGGGCTTATTGTTGATGTTTTTTTTTTTTTTTTTTGGGCCAAATTGTTCCTCAGGTTTGGATCAGATCACCTGACTACAAAGATCTCTCTGAGATGCCGCCACATCAGCATTTCCTGTCCCGGGTCACTTCCTGTGGAGGGGGGGGGGGGGGGGGGGGGGGCGTCAGAGATACAGATGACCTCATAAACCATCAGCACTAAGGTCATCTTACAACAACAGGAAGCATGGCTCTCTAACTGGCCTTATCCCAGTCTCTCAGCTCCGTCTGGGGTGTGTAAGCACACACACACACACACACAATGTGGAGGCAATAGTCAGACTGTGTGTTTTCATGTAGTATCTTTCCTTTGACTCCTTCTGGAAGGTTCCAAGGTATCTTCACATGCTCACATGCTCACTCTTCCATGAGTTCAGTCTTCCAGGAATGCAGAGACATCCCATCACTCTCCAAGTCATCTGGATGTGATGAATTTTACTGGTTCAGCTACAGATCATCTGATCAGAAACATCCTTTTGTTAGAAGTCAACAGACTCTTACAAACTGTTACCTGAGGGAGTAATTCACTGAAGATGAACCCAGTTCCCCTCCACAGTTCCCCTGGATCATGAGTTAACATGTAGCTCAAGCAGAGAAAATGAGGTGGAGGGAGGAGGGAGGAGAGGGAGGAGGGGGAGGGGGGAGGGGGGAGAGGGAGGAGGGAGGAGGGGGGAGAGGGAGGAGGGGGGAGAGTGTGGCTGTGCCTCTGAGGAACATCAGACATATTCTTGGATTGAGAGGAGACCAGAGTGAAGAGGGAGAAAAACCAGAGAGGAGAGAGGAAGCTGCGAGGGGATGAGGATTAGGGGCGAGGGTTTAGTTGTTGTGGTGGACGAGGGAGAGCGTGATGGGGAGGGTGTCCAGGTTAGTCCCCTGACTCTGGACAGAAGCCCACCTCTCACAGCGACTCTGACAGTGTTTAATGTCCACTGGGTCCAGTCAGAAGCATGTGGAGGGGATGGACAGGACTTCCTTTGATGAGGCAGTGTGTGTGTGCACATGGAGAGGGGCTCCTGAGGGTCTCGTGTCCAGAATCAGATCTGGGATCAGGAGAGAGCAGCACATGGAGAGGGGCTCCTGAGGGTCTCGTGTCCAGAATCAGATCTGGGATCAGGAGAGAGCAGCACATGGAGAGGGGCTCCTGAGGGTCTCGTGTCCGGCAGCAGATCTGGGATCAGGAGAGAGCAGCACATGGAGAGGGGCTCCTGAGGGTCTCGTGTCCAGAATCAGATCTGGGATCAGGAGAGAGCAGCACATGGAGAGGGGCTCCTGAGGGTCTCGTGTCCAGAATCAGATCTGGGATCAGGAGAGAGCAGCACATGGAGAGGGGCTCCTGAGGGTCTCGTGTCCGGCAGCAGATCTGGGATCAGGAGAGAGCAGCACATGGAGAGGGGCTCCTGAGGGTCTCGTGTCCGGCAGCAGATCTGGGATCAGGAGAGAGCAGCACATGGAGAGGGGCTCCTGAGGGTCTCGTGTCCAGAATCAGATCTGGGATCAGGAGAGAGCAGCACATGGAGAGGGGCTCCTGAGGGTCTCGTGTCCAGAATCAGATCTGGGATCAGGAGAGAGCAGCACATGGAGAGGGGCTCCTGAGGGTCTCGTGTCCAGAATCAGATCTGGGATCAGGAGAGAGCAGCACATGGAGAGGGGCTCCTGAGGGTCTCGTGTCCAGAATCAGATCTGGGATCAGGAGAGAGCAGCCTGTCTTCAGTGTCAGCTCTCCTGCCAGCGAAACACACTGAGGTAACAGGACCATGGGGAGGAGCCGGCTGCCAGAACAAACACACCCTTTGACTGACATGTTCCACACAGTCCCAGGGTTCTGCTGCATCAGGTGCTCAGCATGTGCTAACACGCTACATGCTAAGCGTGCTACCTGTCAGCTGGCCATGCTTTCCTGCCTCAGAATGACCTCACCAGCAGCAGAGCGACCTTGGCTCTCAGTTTGAAAGCTCACATCCTCCAGAAGTCTCACATTGTTGAACCAGGAAGAGGGGGTGAGACATGAGGGTCCCTTCCTGTGCCGGGCAGGGGGGGGGGGCGTGATGTTGTGGTACAAGGTGAGCCTGGTCTCAGAGCGGACAGTGTTCTATTGTACCAGTAAAACCTCTCTGGGCGCTTTTGTCTGCTGCTCTATTTTCTCTCAGCAGTGAAGGTATCTTGACTCGTGGCTCGTGACCATTATCCTGTCTGGATGTCAGCCTTACTTCTTCAGCCAGAACCACAGAACCACAGAACTACAGACGTTCCACAGCAGAACCACAGACGCTCCACAGCAGAACCACAGATGTTCCACAGTGGAACCACAGACGCTCCACAGCAGAACCACAGATGTTCCACAGCGGAACCACAGACGCTAGACAGACGCTCCACAGTGGAACCACAGTTGCTCCACAGACGCTCCACAGCAGAACCACAGACGCTCCACAGTGGAACCACAGACGCTCCACAGCAGAACCACAGATGTTCCACAGTGGAACCACAGACGCTCCACAGCAGAACCACAGATGTTCCACAGCGGAACCACAGACGCTAGACAGACGCTCCACAGTGGAACCACAGTTGCTCCACAGACGCTCCACAGCAGAACCACAGACGCTCCACAGACGCTCCACAGTGGAACCACAGTTGCTCCACAGACGCTCCACAGCAGAACCACAGACGCTCCACAGTGGAACCACAGACGCTCCACAGCAGAACCACAGACGCTCCACAGCAGAACCACAGACGCTCCACAGCAGAACCACAGATGTTCCACAGCGGAACCACAGACGCTAGACAGACGCTCCACAGTGGAACCACAGTTGCTCCACAGACGCTCCACAGCAGAACCACAGACGCTCCACAGACGCTCCACAGTGGAACCACAGTTGCTCCACAGACGCTCCACAGCAGAACCACAGACGCTCCACAGTGGAACCACAGACGCTCCACAGTGGAACCACAGACGCTCCACAGACGCTCCACAGTGGAACCACAGACGCTCCACAGTGGAACCACAGACGCTCCACAGACGCTCCACAGTGCCCTCACAGTCACACACCAGCCAAAGGCAGGTTGAACTTCATCCACTGGTGTTTTTCTGTGAATGTGTGTGTATCTTCTGTGTCTGCTCGCATGCACTGTGTGTGTGTGTGTGTGTGTGTGTGTGAACGCTCCTCACCTTCATCCCAGCGGTCTCCGTTGTGTTCCTCCACAGGGTGGTTAGGGTCACAGTCCGCCCGGTCCAACATGCCGCCCTCTTCCTCCACGATGTGCAGCTTGTCCTCATCATCTGAGTCTGAAACTCCTTCCACCAGGTTCCTGTAGCTCGTCACTGCAGGGACAGATAACCGGACAGGAAGAGGGTTTGGGTTATCAGTTATCAACGGTTAGTGTTGCAGACGAAACACAAGCACATTCTCCAACAAGACAGCTGATCCTCCAGTAGAACGTGTTGGTTGCTGATGACGAGGGAAAGGTAGTAAGAATCTGTGCACTTCGGGGTTTTAGCTTCCTAACCTCACTGGGAAAAAGGCTGAACTACTCTCATAAAACAGTCCAGTTTACACAGCATAAGGGCAAACAGCAAGGCAGGGAGGTAGTGTACAGTGTGACAGACTGGCAGGTGTAATTATAAGGTGTGTGTTACTCTGAGAGATCCAAACACACACTGGTTAGGGTTAGGAGAAGGTGTGTGAGTGTGATCCTGCTGGATTCCACAGCAACACACTCCAAGAGGGCCATTAATAAAGGAGTAAATCGTCTTGACTGTGATTGTGTGTGTGTGTGTGTGTGTAGTACCTCTTCTGTGTTTGGGTTGTCAGCAGGATGTGGGCGGATGTGTGTGTGTGTGTCACTCACAAACAAGATGGCTCTTGTGTTTCTTCCCTTTGGCACTTGTTTGGTTTCTGACAATGTAAGCTTCATAATCTGACTACCTGCAATGTTTGGGCACTATCTCGTTGAATGAATAAATGTAAATGTCAGTGTGCACACACACACACTACACACTGCAAACACAAACCACACACACACTGCACACACTCAGCCATAGATGCAGTGCTTCACCAATGCTGCCCTTTAAAGCCCTCGTACACATTACACTGATTTGGTGCTTTTTCTCTACCTCAACCTCTTTCTTCCTCCCTCTCTCTCTCCCTCCCCCTCCTCCTCTCTCTCCCTCTCTCTTCCTCCCTCTCTCCCTCTCCTCTCGCTATCCCTCCCTCCCCCCCCTCCCCCTCTCTCTCCTCTCTCTTCCTCCCTCTCTCCCTCTCTCTCTATCCCTCCCTCCCCCCTCCCCCTCTCTATCCCTCTCTCTTCCTCCCTCTCTCCCTCTCTCTCTATCCCTCCCTCCCCCCCTCCCCCTCTCTCTCCTCTCTCTCCCTCTCTCCTCCTCCCTCTCTCTCTCCTCCCCCTCTCTCTCCCTATCTCTTCCTCCCTCCCCACTCCCTCCCTCTCCCTCCCCCCTCCCCCCCCCCCTCCCTCCTCTCCTCCCCCCCCCCCCCCTCCCCCCCCCCCCTCCCTCCCTCCCCCCCCCTCTCTCTCTCTCTCTGAAGTGGATGATAATGTTCCAGCCAGGGGAATCATGGCCTTCTGTTTCAATCAATGAGGATTGTTCTGGATCTCTGTAAGGTAGTATGGTTGTTTTGTCTACCTCACCCCCCCCCCAAGCCCCACCCCTAAGCCCCCCACCCCCAAACGTGTACTGTTGGCACTGTGCTGCACACTGCACACCTGCACTCTTAAGAGGGGTTAATTCTTACTTGTGTTTCAACCTCTATTCCTCTGATGCTCTCTTCCTTCCTTCCTTCCTCCCTTCCTTCCTTCCTCCCTTTCTTTATTTGTCTTTCTCTCCCCTCCCCCCCTTCCTCCTCCTCCAGGTGATATAAAGATGATGTACAGACCCTGCTCATCCTTCACAATCTCAGGCAGACACAGTCCATCCTGGATCCTGGGTCCTGGATCTGCACAGACCCTTTATAAGAGCCACAGAGCACTGAAGTGTGCTGCTTATGTCAGCAGAAAAAACACGAAAAAGCCCCAGGCAGGAATGCTCTGTCATCCAGTGACTGTCTGTCCTGTGATGGACAACAGCAGGAGGCAGGTCGATAAGGAAGCAGCCAGGGAGGGAAACACTAGAGTTCACTCCTTTATGGGCAGAGAGCACCATGGGACAGACACCAAACTAGCACCTTTAAGGTGACAAACATTCCCCATCGCCAAATGGGTCTGAGAGGAGAGGGTGTTGGACCAGGAGAGGTAACACCTTCAAGAAAACAAAAGAAAGAGAGAGAGAGAGGGGGGGAGAAAGAGAGGGGGGGAGAGAGAATGGGGGGGAGAGAGAGAGGGGGGAGAGAGAGATGGGGGGCAGAGAGAGAGAGAGGTTTCCTCTGACCGCTCTGCTCATCGTTTGGTCAGCTGTCGTCTGCCAGTCCAGGCATGTTAGCTCCCATCAGGAGGAGCAGGGGGGAGTCACATCAGGGACCCTGGGTCCAGACCACCTTTCAGGGGGGAGTCACCTAAGAGACCCTGGGTCCAGACCACCTTTCAGGGGGAGTCACCTAAGAGACCCTGGGTCCAGACCACCTTTCAGGGGGAGTCACCTCAGAGACCCTGGGTCCAGACCACCTTTCAGGGGGAGTCACCTCAGAGACCCTGGGTCCAGACCACCTTTCAACACTATAAACACCTGGACAAACGATGTCCTGAACTGGATCCTCCATCATGCATCCATACAGGTCTACTACTTCCTTAACGATCAGCCTACACCATCAATAAGGACAAATTAGGGATTTACCAAGAGGCCTCAATGAATACAATTCTACTGGGAGATTCCACTCTGTCTATCGACAGTTGTAAATGGCACCTAAACATGCACTTAAGCACTTGGGGGGAAACAGTATTATCCAACACCCTGGTATCAGAGCAAACACAGAACCTCCTGAGTACTTGGTGCCCTGAGGTGGAACAACATGACACGCTGGTGTGAAGTCACCCTCTGAGATGAGAAGCTACTGAAATAGCTGCTGTGTAAAGCTGGGCCAGTAAAGCCACAGATAAGACTTGTTACACCTAATTACATGTTTTCATGGATCAAGTCCCTAGACTGTCCCTAGTCTGTCCCTAGACTGTCCCTAGTCTGTCCTAGTCTGTCCCTAGTCTGTCCCTAGTCTGTCCCTAGACTGTCCCTAGACTGTACCTAGTCTGTCCCTAGACTGTCCCTAGACTGTCATTAGACTGTCCCTAGACTGTCCCTAGACTGTCCCTAGTCTGTCCCTAGACTGTCCCTAGTCTTTCCCTAGACTGTCCCTAGACTGTACCTAGTCTGTCCCTAGTCTGTCCCTAGACTGTTCCTTAGACTGTCCCTAGTCTGTCCCTAGACTGTCCCTAGTCTGTCCCTAGACTGTCCCTAGTCTGTCCCTAGTCTGTCCCTAGACTGTCCCTAGACTGTCCCTAGTCTGTCCCTAGGACTGTCCCTAGTCTTTCCCTAGACTGTCCCTAGACTGTACCTAGTCTGTCCCTAGTCTGTCCCTAGACTGTCCTTAGACTGTCCCTAGTCTGTCCCTAGACTGTCCCTAGTCTGTCCCTAGACTGTCCCTAGTCTGTCCCTAGTCTGTCCCTAGTCTGTCCCTAGACTCTGCAGTCCATCACACACTCACAACACAGACCATGTGTCTCATTTCTGTCCAGTGATGAACCGTGTTGACCTGATGGATCAGAGACAACATCCGGAACATTAGGAACCAGGAAGACCTTGTGGAACATGAACAGGACAGTTCTATGGACAGCAGCCAGCCTCTTCTTCATCTTCTTCTTCATCTTCAGCAGAAACAGATGAAAGTCAACACGCTTAAACAGGATCTTGTTACTAACAGGAAGAAGTGAGATGAAGCTCAACCTTTGACCTCCAGCCAGTACAGAAGGTGTTCACCTTAAAGCAACACTCAGAAATACCAAACAGTCAAGCAGCCTTTACCATGGTGTTGGAAGTATGCCTGGAATGTCCAACCAAAACACTCCTTCCCTGAAGTGGAGTTTTAAAGAGACAGATCGGGGGTGGGGGGGGGGGGAAGAGTTTCTCATAGCTAATCCTTTTGCATTCATCTGCTCCTCAGCTGGGCTTGGAGCTTGTATTGTTGTGTTGAGTCTGCGAGTGTGGCAGTGACTGTGAAGCTTGGGTCCATGTGTCTGACAATAACACACACACAGGCACACACACACAGGCACACACACACACACACAGGCACACACACACAGGCACACACACACAGGCACACAGGCACGTATACACAGGCACACACACAAACACAGGCACACAAACACACAGGCACACACCCCAGCTGGCTATATTTAACCCAGTACACCCAGGGACTGAGGTACACTACTTATCTCACACCAGGCTGTGGTGAAAATACCACAGGCATCCTCTAAAGAGAACAGACCTCTGTCATCACCAAGTCTGCTGGCAGTCCTGTACTTTGCTGCACTCAAAAGAACCACAAGCAAAACCAAACAGTTCAAACTATGTTACTGCTTTCCAAGACTTCCTGTATGTTGTCTCAATGTCAGACGCTCTGCCTTGTCCCTGAGGTAATCCAAAACAATACCTTCACACCATCAGAAGGTCAAAACTGTCCTTTAAACAGCAATACGGAACTAAGTTAGCCAGTTACTCTCAGCCTTTGTAGTCAAAACAACTTTTAGAAATGCACTGTTTTCTCATTCTTGAGAATCTAACCCCCTGGTCTCCATGCTTCCCTCCCTGATGTCCTCTTCTTCATCTCAGCTGTAGAGGGCGCTAGACTCCCAGGACACAGCCCCTCTGTCAGCATGGTGCTGACTCCCCCACAGGGATCTGAGGCTTCTTAAAGCACCCGGACCCTCCAGCAGATAAGCACATCACAACCAGAGGGGTGTTCACCATGACAACCACACAACACTGAAACACCAAGTTTGAGTCACATGAGTCATGGAGTCATATGAGAGTTCCGCCTTGTTGGAGGTAAAAAGCAAAACGAAGTGCGATTAGTGACAGAAGCAGAAGATGGGATCAAAGAGTTGATCTGAATCAAAGATCTGCAGCCATCAGAGTTGAGGTCTGTTCATCTTCCTCAGTCCAGAAGACAGAAGGAGCCCCTCGTCTTCCTCATGGAGCTGAATGGGACCTAGCCTGGAATCTAATGAGACTCTGCAGGTCCTATCCTATCTGTTAGCAGGTGTTAACTCTGCATTAAGACACTGATGCTAATGGAGCCTTTGTTCAGCTAATCTCTATAGATAAGCATGAAGTCTATAATAAACCTCAGGACAGAATAAGACAGAACATTAAAGAAATAGAAGACAGAAGTGTTGACCTGTCAAAACAACCAATCAAAATGTAAAGAACAGATATTAGTATCAGCAGGCTCCATGACAGGACTAATCAGAATAGATTCTCCACTAGTAAAGAGTCCTTTTTAATAACGGGCAGGATTATATCTTCTGCCTGCTGATGAACAGTGAGGCTCTCTGGCCCAGCAGGGTCCTCGTTCAGAGCGCTTCTCAGTCCAGAGAGCTCTTCTAAATATGGCCAGGTGGGCCCGGGGGGGTGGGGGGGGGTGATGTCAGCACGGTGAGGTCTTGCGTTCCTCATTAATGCCTCCGCCAGACAGTTTACGCTCCCCCCGCCTGTTTACAGAGGAGGGGTCGATTCATCCGCAGTAAGAACAGCCACGCTGTCTGAGAATGTGTGTGTGTGTGTGTGTGTGGAGGAGGAGGAGAACTGCTCAGGTCTGAGGGCCAGGTTAATTTGACGCACTTCAACGAACATGTATGTGTGTGTGTGTGTGTGTGTGTGTGTATGTGGTGTGTCTGTGTGTATGTGGTGTGTGTGCATGTGTGTGTATGTGGTGTGTGTGCATGTGTGTGTGTATGTGTGTGTTGCAGTGTGTGTGTATGTGGTGCGTGTGGTGTGTGTGTGTGGTGTGTGTATGTGGTGTTTGTGCATGTGTGTGTGGTGGTGTGTGTGGTGTGTGTGCAGTGTGCAGTAAGCTAACAGACATGCTCGGTATGTCAAAAGGTTCTCCATCATTATCAGCGATCACATGACCTCGGCATGATCTACAGGAAGTGAAGCACATGACCAGGGCCTTGAGGGTGAGCAAGCAGCCCCCTTACACACCACACACACACACAAACACACACACACACACACCACACACACACCTAAAGACTAGCCTAGTCATTTCCAGGTCAGGGTGGAGATGTTGGTTAGCATGTGAGCTAGCTTTAG
>CM059332.1:172169-197169 GCA_030340685.1 Protosalanx chinensis
TCAACCCCATTATATATTAATCGTTTCCATTTGGATTCTTATCCAAGGTTTCCTAAGCAACCCTCCTTCTAAAGGCTCGCATCTGTCTACTGCACTGAATGAGTTCTCTGAGAAACTGTCTAGCGAAGCTCCCAGTTCTCCACCACAGCTCTAAGTGGATCAATGGTCCTGTTGGTCTGAACATCCTCAACTCAGAACCCAACAGAGTGGCCTTGTCTGTCTGTCTGTCTGTCTGTCTGCTCTGTCTGTCTGTCTGTCTGCTCTGTCTGTCTGTCTGTCTGTCTGCTCTGTCTGTCTGTCTGCTCTGTCTGTCTGTCTGTCTGTCTGGCTGTATTGACAGAAGTCATTCTGTGCTTCACAGGCGTCTGTGTTCAGGGTGATTCAGGTTCTATTATAAGGAGCTGGAGATGAGAAAGAGGAGGCAGGGAAGAGAGAGGAGGCAGGGAAGAGAGAGGCAGCAGGAAGAGAGAGGCAGCAGGGAAGAGAGAGGCAGCAGGGAAGAGAGAGGCAGCAGGGAAGAGAGAGGAGGCAGGGAAGAGAGAGGCAGCAGGGAAGAGAGAGGCAGCAGGGAAGAGAGAGGCAGCAGGGAAGAGAGAGGCAGCAGGGAAGAGAGAGGCAGCAGGGAAGAGACTGAAAGAGCCTCTGTAGGAGACAGCAGCTGTGTGTGGATGGGAGAGCTCTGCTGACACCTGACAGGAAGACATGGAGGCAGAGACTGAGGGAGGCAGGCGGGGAGGCAGGCAGGGGAGGCAGGCGGGGGAGGCAGGCGGGGGAGGCAGGCAGGAGAGGCAGGCAGGGAGGCAGGCAGGGGAGGCAGGCAGGGGAGGCAGGCTGAGGAGGCAGGCAGGGGAGGCAGGGGAGGCAGGCGGGGCAGGCGGGGGAGGCAGGGCTGAGGAGGCAGGCAGGGAGGCAGGGGAGGCAGGCGGGGGAGGCAGGCTGAGGAGGCAGGCAGGGGAGGCAGGCGGGTGGATACAGCAACCTTGTTCAACATGGTTTTGGATATTTCACGTCACAGTTTGGGGAGTTCCTGTGTTCTTTTGGAACCCAGGTGATTCAAGAATGGACGGACCAAAAAGACTGAACATTGTCATCATCATCATCATCATCATCTTCTTCATCTCTATTGTTATGACCATTATCATCCTTATCATCCCTCATCTCATCATCATCATTAAGTTGGAACCTTATGCAATCATAGAACAAAACTTCTAAACTTTAATTAGAAGCCACTCTAACGACGTACGTCGTTATTTGAAGTATCTGCCTGGTGGGATAGCAGCCCAATCCTATTAAAGAGCCATTCCTCTTGTTATTGCTGATTCAACTCAGCTGACAGAGAATGCCACACCCCCCCAACCCCCACCCCCACCCCCTCCCCATAACAATGTCCTGACATTTAAACTATAAGTATTTCCCACAGAGATAAACAGTTCTTATGAGGGCCAGTGACCTTTGAATTCTGTGCCTTTTTGAGAAAAACAAATACTGCTACAAAGGTGAGCTCAACAGCAAGACAAGCTGGCTCTGCAAATCACATCTGCAGCAACACACACCAGAAATAACCCCCCCATCACTGGTCAGCTTCTGTCTGCAGACATGCTGAGTGTGTGTGTGTGTGAGTGTGTGTGTGTGTGGAGTGTGTGTGTGAGTGTGTGTGTGTGTGTGTGTGAGTGTGTGTGTGTGTGTGTGTGAGTGTGAGTGTGTGTGTGTGTGTGAGTGTGTGTGTGTGTGTGTGTGAGTGTGTGTGTGTGTGTGTGTGTGTGCGTGCTGCAGGTTCTCACCGTGCGGTTGGTGCATATGGGTGTGAAAGCGTTGGTACCACAGGTGAAGAGTCTGTTTCCATTCACCAACAGAACACGGATGTAGTTCTGACACTCTTCCTGTTAGAGAGAGAGAGAGAGAGAGAGAGAGTGAGAGAGAGAGAGAGAGAGAGGAGAGACAGAGAGAGAGAGAGAGAGAGGAGAGAGACAGAGAGAGAGAGACAGAGACAGAGACAGAGAGAGAGAGAGAGAGAGAGAGAGAGGAGAGAGAGAGAGAGAGAGAGAGAGAATGGAGCTTCAACACACATGATCTGTGCTTCTGTCATCTACACAGACGCAGCAGTTCCCATTCTTGCAAACATAATTACAAGGAAAATATGATCCAACGGGAGGAATCATTGTGATGATTGTGATTTTTGTACGCTAGATTTATGCATTTTCACAACTTCACAATGCATAAATGTAGAGTACACATTTAATCATATTATTCAGGCTAGTTGCAGTATAAATGGGGTTTCCAACAGTGGAAGTAATTGTGGAAATATCCTCCTATGCTTGTTAAACTGAAGACCATTTGGGTGGATTTCTCCATCACCATACAGCGGTGAAGCGTTCTCGACGTGCGCCCGCAAAATCCACAAATCAGCAGTTTAACAGCACCTACTTTAGCAGGGAAACTGTAGAGGTAATGATCCTGCAGGTAGAGTGTAGAGCATCCTGACCACATGCAGGAAAACAAACAGGAGGTTCAGGCCTGATCTTGGTGTTACATTGATTCATTATCCAGAGCAGCTTACAGCAAGGGACATTAGGGACATCATTCCCCCTGAGGCAAATAAGGTGAAGTGCCTTGCCCAAGGACACAATGTCATGTTGCCGTAGCCCAGGAATCGAACTTGCAACCTTCCAATCACTAGCCCAACGCCTTAACCGCTCAGCCACCTGACTCTGTTGTTACCACAGTGAGTTTACCTCTACTACCTCTACTAGTACTGCACTACTACTTACCACCTCTACTACCTCCAGGACTGTATGATAAAAACATCAAAGAAACAAGTAATCGTGTGGGAATTGATTGAACGACCCCAGTGGTGGAACAAGAAGAATTCTGTGTTTCCAAACACTGTTATGTTCAGACGGTCTGATGTTCTCCATCAGAACTAGAGGCAGTGAGGTGCTGCTGGGGTCTGAAACTCTCATAACTTCTTTTCAACAGTGAACCAAGCACTTGTGAGGTTCCTCATTGAGATTTAGGACCCATTAAATCAGCCTTTGTCTGGCCCACTTGAGGTGCTTCAGTTATCTTTCTCTCCTTCTTCAACCTCCCTCCCTCCCTCTCCCTCCTAACCTCCCCCCCTCTTTCCTTCTCTCTCTCCCTCCTCTTCCTTCTCTTTCTCTCTGTCTCTCTCCCCTCACTCTCTCCCCCTCCTTCTCTCGTCCTGCTGCCAGGCTGATTTACGGGTGTTGCTGGGTGCCGTCAGGGGTCAGTTTTATTTCCCCGTATCAGGATGGAGGTTAACTCGTAAAACGATTCATTTCCCTGTGCTAAGCACTGTGTCTGTTCCTGGTGCCTCTGTCTTCATGTCTGGTGCTGTGAATCTCAGTCAGCTCACTGTCATGTTTATTTAGTCAGTAAATAAAGGCAGATTTTATGTGTCCTTTTGTCATAATGTTAACACAGTTTTACTGAAGTTTCTTGACAAATATTCTGGATTCACACAGTAAAGTGTAGTTGATGTGATGCATTATTAGCACATTTGAGCCAAAAGAAATCCACTCGTGTCAATTTAGCTCCTCCTTCTTTTTCCAGGGGGAAATAACTTAAAGGCAGGCGGCTGCATTAAAGAACACAATCACTTGTAAATTTGCTGAGGGCAGAGGATGCTGTTTCTGTGAAACAAGTTAAAGAACAGTGTTACTGTTGTGCACTGAGCTACGCAATTAAACACCCACAGTTTGTCTTCTGAGGGGGAAAAAAGACAAATAGAGAGAAGGAGAGACAGAAAGAGAGAATAATGAAGGATTTCATGTTATTCTTGGAGTCACAATAGCCGATCCTCTGTGAGTCGGTTTCCACCCCAGCTGTCTGGTCAAGCTCACCAGGACCAAGATAACCATCGACCAGCGAGCCTGTTCTGAAGTTCTAACCATCTTTTCATGGGGAACATAGAAGAAAGATCCAAACACACCAGTCTCTCTAACCACAAGCCAAAATGTCCACTGTGACCCTGCAGTTCAAAGAAGGGTCAGGTTTATTTTAGAATCCAGCTGTGTGGTTGAGAAAAGGGTGCAATGAAACAACAAAGATGGAGTCCTCCTTCTCTACCAAGACATCAGTCCTTAGAAAACCTCAACCTCCTGTCCAGCTCCTCAGTCAGGGATCAGACTTTGTACACAGTTTTATTCAGCGACGTGTTCAGTAGGCTGTGTTCAGGTCAGACACAGTAGGCTGTGTTCAGTAGGCTGTGTTCAGTCAGACACAGTAGGCTGTGTTCAGTAGGCTGTGTTCAGTCAGGCACAGTAGGCTGTGTTCAGTAGGCTGTGTTCAGTCAGGCACAGTAGGCTGTGTTCAGTAGGCTGTGTTCAGTCAGGCACAGTAGGCTGTGTCAGTAGGCTGTGTCAGTCAGGCACAGTAGGCTGTGTTCAGTCAGGCACAGTAGGCTGTGTTCAGTCAGGCACAGTAGGCTGTGTTCAGTCAGACACAGTAGGCTGTGTTCAGTAGGCTGTGTTCAGTCAGACACAGTAGGCTGTGTTCAGTAGGCTGTGTTCAGTCAGACACAGTAGGCTGTGTTTCAGTAGGCTGTGTTCAGTCAGACACAGTAGGCTGTGTTCAGTAGGCTGTGTTCAGTAGGATGTGTTCAGTAGGCTGTGTTCAGTAGGCGTGTTCAGTAGGCTGTGTTCAGTCAGGCACAGTAGGCTGTGTTCAGTAGGCTGTGTTCAGTAGGCTGTGTTCAGTAGGCTGTGTTCAGTCAGGCACAGTAGGGCTGTGTTCAGTAGGCTGTGTTCAGTAGGCTGTGTTCAGTAGGCTGTATTCAGTAGGCTGTGTTCAGTAGGCTGTGTTCAGTAGGCTTGTTTCAGTCAGACCTCTACCTACCTCAGACTTGCCCCGGCTGAAACAGGCTCCCTTGGTGAACTCATCACAATGCCACTCTGCCTCCTGAGAGACCAAGACAGGAGAAAATAAAGAGAGCGATGGAGGGATGGAGAGAAGAGCATTAGACACACAATGAAACCAGTATCACAAACACAAGGAAATCACATTGACAACCCTCAACAATCTTGAAAGATTGACCAAATGAAAGCAGCGAGAGAGAGAGAGAGAGAGAGAGAGAGAGAGACTATCATCAAGCAACACGACAAGAGAGAGAGATAAAGAGAGGAGACTATCATCAGCAACACGACAAGAGAGAGAGAGAGAGAGAGAGAGAGACTATCATTAGCAACACGACAAGAGAGAGAGATATAGAGAGAGACTATCATCAGCAACACGACAAGAGAGAGAGAGAGAGAGAGAGGACTATCGGCAACATAGTATTGACCACTATGTTTCCCATTCATTTGCTTGAGGCTGGATCGATTTACACAGAAGCTAAATGAGGTGGATCAAAGTGAAGACTGTGAATGATTAAACAGATGCGTTGGTCTACAAGTCATCTTAAATTTGCATACAGAAGCCAATTAAGGAGCACCTCAACCAGGGTTTCAGACATGACAGGTGCACACAGAGCTGAATGCCACAGTGATTCATATGAGGCAAAATCAGGGATCTTTAGACATGAAAGACGAGCGCAGAGCTTAATGTCAAAGTGATTTACATGGAGGGAAAGAGATGCTGTTTTCTTATTTGCTGATACACTGGACCTGAGACACTGGACCTAAGACACTGGACCTGAGACACTGGACCTGTCCTCAAAAGGTTGGTGTCTCAAAGCCAGTCTCTCCCTCCCTCCCTCCACACATTGACATACATACACAGTATATCAGAGTGAGAGACTGGGGTTATTGCTTATGGCTGCAGTCTGCTATACTGGTACTTAGTGAGATGGCAGGAGTTGGAAAACACCATCAGGTTCATGTCTGCCACCCTCTCCACCCCCACCCCTGCCACCCTCTCTACCCCCACCCCTGCAACCCTCTCCACCCCCACCCCTGCCACCCTCTCCACCCCCACCCCTGCCACCCTCTCCACCCCCGCCCCTGCCACCCTCTCCACCCCCACCCCTGCCACCCTCTCCACCCCCACCCCTGCCACCCTCTCCACCCCCGCCCCTGCCACCCTCTCCACCCCCACCCCTGCCACCCTCTCCACCCCCACCCCTGCCACCCTCTCCACCCCCACCCCTGCCACCCTCTCCACCCCCACCCCTGCCACCCTCTCCACTCCTGCCCCCATCTTTCTGTCTGTCAGGGTGCCAGTTCACATTCCAGGGCAAAGTTGGCTATTTAAGGGACCGTTCACTGCAAGCACAGCCTGAAGTCACAGCAAGCTCCACCCCCACAGCAAGCTCCACCCCCACAGCAAGCTCCACCCTCACAGCAAGCTCCACCCCCACAGCAAGCTCCACCCTCACAGCAAGCTCCACCCCCACAGCAAGCTCCCCCCCCATCAACCTGCCTGCCCTGCTGGAGAAGAGTGTGTGTGTTTCTTCAACACACTGGGGAACACACCAGCTTACAGCAACACACTGGGGAACACACCAGCTTACAGCAACACACTGGGGAACACACCAGCTTACAGCAACACACCAGCTTACAGCACCTGGGAAATATCCCCCTTCCAGTGATACAGTCAAATCTGTCAATTATATGAAATGAACAATACTATAAAGGTCATAAATTCAAAGACAGTGAGCTCAATCAGGCCATCATTCAGCTGTGTGGGTTTATTGCTATAATGCAGAACAATGTTTGGAAGAGAAATGATTGTTCCTGATGCAGATGATATTGAGTGGATATTCATAATCTTGTAGGCTGTTAAGTGCTAGCATCATTTACCAGTTAAAGCGAAAGTCTGTAACAGCTATTAGGATGTCAAATGGAGTAGAATACTAAGCTAACAGTCATTTCGACGCCTTCCACTGCTATCAGTGTCATTAAAACACATTAAAAGACACTTTGAACATTGATGTCAGTCTCACTGTACTTCTATGATGAATGGGTGCTAAATTTAAACGTAAAGTCCATAATGTGATGACATTTTCAAAAATGTCCTTGGGGACGGGGGAACGGGGGTTGGGGGGACGGGGGGGTGGGGGGGACGGGGGGCTCCTCAGGGATCAGGTTATAAAGACATTCATAGAAAAGAACTGACAAGTTCTTGTCATGTACAGTACAGACTGATTTGAATAGAATGTTGATGTGTGAGTGTTCCATGTGATCACAATGTGCCTCACTATTCCTGGCATCCCAGAGAGGATCCATTATGGAAGCTGTATCTGCCCTGCCCACTGAGGAGCTATTGTCAAGCCAACGCCAGGGGGGTGAGGTGGGGGTGAGGTGGGGGTGGTCAGGGGAGAGACAGAGAGAGTGTGGGCAGGAAGAGAGAGGAGGGGAAAGACAGAATAACAAGGAGGGCAAACAGGACAGAGGCAGAGTTATAGAGGGTTTACAGACTGTGTGTGGTGGAGTGTTTGGATCAAGCAAAAAACATTGTTATCACTGAAATGACAGGAAAGATGTTGTTTCAACAGAGTCTAGAGAGAGACTTGCTTAGAAGAAGACACAAGCTCACTGTCCCCACTCTGATTGGACAGAAACAGAAGGACAGATTAGGACCAATATAATCTGCCCTCCATAACTGGCATCACCTTCTGAGGGGCAAATCCACCCTGCTGATTGGTGAAGGAAGGAGCTGATAACTTCCAACATCAAATCACAAACAGGAAACTCCAACCTGGATCAGTCATAGACTGTAGAATAGGTCACTGATGTTATGATCAGTGACTGATGCTCTTTTGTAAAGCTCTTTCTTGGATTGAAAAAATGAATGCTCAATGAACAAATGTAGACTGCACTGCAGCAGAAACTGTGTTGTAATCATGCTAGCTAACTCCTGTTGACAGGCAAGGACAGGTCATCTCCCAATGTCTTCAATGATCTACGCTTTCCAATCAAATAGGACCTCAGTGTGTCACCATTCCAAACAAACGCCGTATTCGATGCATTTAAACGGCCCTGTTTCACTGTTTCCCATTCACTAACTAAATTAGCACTGCTTCCTGTATTAGCAGCAGTGTTTAGTGGAGGGTAATTGTCTCCCTGACTGAGCTTAATTGTAAAAGACAAGCTAATGGAACAGAGTAGAACAGAATGGGTGTGGGAGCTTCCAGCATCAAGCCTGATTACTTCCTGCCTGGACTATCTGCTGCTCACAGAACCACAGGCTGTTGAGACGGATGACAGGCTGATCCACCTGAACACCACAGCACAGCTGTCTGCACTGACAGCACTTCAAACCCTGTGACACTGTCACTGGCTGCTACCAGGGGAGGGAAACATCTGGATAAGCTTCTGCTGCCCCATTCAACAGAAACACTGAGACTCACAGCCACCATGTTGAACAACAACAACAACAAGCAGCAGATTCTGGGATCAAGAACCCCGTTGGTCCATCAAGCCTCTCTTTGTAGTCTGCTTCCCACATCCTGTGTTGCAGGAAACGACTTCATGAAAATGGATCTATAAGCAACATGAGGCTCCAAGCCCAGGTGATCATTTATCACACACAGCAACACAATGAGATGTGAACACAATACGAATAGCCAGGAGACAATTAATCAATGTCTCACGCCACAGTGAGTATGGTGTGCAGAGGCTCATGGGAGTCTGACTGAGGCCGTGCCAAGGATGATTCAGCTGACTGCAGGTTGGCGGTGGGGGGGTGGGGGGGGTGGGGGGGTGACATGGTTTAGGGGAGTTTAGGGGTGAAGGAGTGACACTGAAGAAGATCGGAGCATGACAGGGTGACTGAACAGAGAGGAAGGTAACAGACAGAACACAGGTGGAACCGCTCTGTACACATGGCTATCTAGAATCATCAATATGAAACTGTGTTGGTTTGAAAGTCTTGATATAGGGAGGCAGGGAGTTAAAAGGAGAGAGAGCTCCAGTCTGATGCAGCCAAGCGACTCTGATGTACCAACACTGTCTCTCCTGGAGAGGAACTTTAACTGTTCTTGTAGTTCTGACTGGATACCACTGAAACTGCACTGGTACTTTTCACTTTCAAATCCACTTTAACATTATCACATTGTCTTCTTGTTGTGTGTTGTAAACATTTCCACAGACACAATCCTACATCTCAAGTCTAAAGCCTCATCTAGAGAACACCAGTCTGTGTAGAATCCTAAAAACACTGAGCCCAAAAAAAGAGTTCAGGGGCGGTAAAACTCGACAGTTTTTTCTCATGTTTTCATTCCTGGCAGTCTTGCAGGAGAATCTAGTGGGGAGGTTATGATAGCAGCGTTAGCCTGCATCGATCTCTGGGGCTGAATATGATATCCACTCCTGCCCAGGACAGACTGAGGGTATTTATCTGCTCCATGAGCTGCCTCTACTCTCCAAGTCCCACAACAACATCAGGATTCCACTGAACTCTCCAGGTTTCAGTTTGGCTAAATAAAATGTATGACTGACAGTTGCACAAAGAAGCCGGATTCATTTCTATTGTGTTTGCCTGACCTTGGTGGGCTGTTAGGTCACTTGCATGAATGTTTCATGTATTATGTGCAGACAAGACTAGCAGAAGCATCGATCATATGGTCATTATAACCCTGACACTCATTTATTAGTTCAGCCTACAGAACCACAAGAGCTTTCAGCATTCAGCCTCATCGGATAAAAACACACAAACACTTTAGTTCATCATCTGTTATTTATGCTAACGCTGTGTGTGACATGAAATAAATCACAGCCAGAAGGGTATGAGCCATCCACACAGTACAAGGTATCAGGAGGGTGGTATGGTCCAGAGGGGGGGTGTGGTGTAACAGGAGGGTGGTATGGTCCAGAGGGGGGTGTGGTGTAACAGGAGGGTGGTATGGTCCAGAGGGGGGGTGTGGTGTAACAGGAGGGTGGTATGGTCCAGAGGGGGGGTGTGGTGTAACAGGAGGCTGGTATGGTCCAGAGGGGGGGTGTGGTGTATCAGGAGGGTGGTATGGTCCAGAGGGGGGGTGTGGTGTAACAGGAGGGTGGTATGGTCCAGAGGGGGGGGGGTGTGGTGTAACAGGAGTGTACAGTGTGTCTCTATTTGTTGAGTTTTTTACCTATTGTTGTGTTGTTTTTACTGTGTATAGTGTGTGTCTATTTATTGCGTTTTTAATATTGCTATGTACTGCACTTTTGGTCAACCGTGTTGTTTTAAAGTGCAATATAAATAAAGTTGGATTGGATTGGAGGGAAACATACTCCCTCTAATTCTGATGCCTAAAGACTTCAGATGTGTTTGTCCACGCTGCTCTTTCACACACAGCAAACTAAAGAAGTCTCAATCCAAACAATCTGGATCTGGAAGTGATGCTCTTAACTGGAGCTGAGCAGTTAAGCGTTAAAGAAAGAAAAACATGAAAAACATAAACCAATTCTGATAGCGACGACCTTTCACCCCCCCCTCACCCCCCTCACAGCCCCCTTATCCCCCCTCATCAACACACACACAAAATGTACACCACCCCACCTACATTGGAAACGAGGAGAGGATAAGTGACAGGAAGTGAGAAGGAGAAAGAAGTAGTGCATTGTGGACTGGCCCTTTAGCAGACCCTGGAGCCAGGATTCAGCTCCATGGTACCAGACCCAGAGAGAGGCAGAGCAGGGTGTAAACCCAGGGCCCGGGGGCTGGATCAACTGGCAGGTGGCCGTGTCACAGATTACCAAGACCTGTTCTCCACAGAGTGGGGGGCTAGAGGCTGGGGGGCTAGAGGCTGGGGGGCTAGAGGCTGGGGGGCTAGAGGCTGGGGGGCTAGAGGCTGGGGGGCTAGAGGCTGGGGGGCTAGAGGCTGGGGGGCTAGAGGCTGGGGGAGGGAACAGAAGACTCTACCCTCTGATTCTATGGTGGAGCGAGGGATGAGGAGAAGAAAAAGAGAATGGGGGATTGGATAAGGAGGTGAGAGGACGAGATCTTTTAATACCCTGCTGTGTCCTGCTGAACCAGACTAAAGAGAGACTCCCCACAGAACCTGGCTTCTCTCTGAGGTCTCCTTCTCTCTCTTTTCATTTATTACTTCATTTCATCTCTTACACATCCATTATGATTTGAATCTCTTTCCTCCCAACAATCAACCATTTTCTTCTCTCTCTTTGTACACAATCTTCCGTACTCCCAGCCTCCCTCCCAGCCTCCCTCCCAGCCTCCCTCCCAGCCTCCCTCCCAGCCTCCCTCCCAGCCTCCCTCCCAGCCTCCCTCCCGTCCTTATACTCTCATCCACCCATTCCACTCCCTTTTCCTTCACTCACTCTTGTTTTGTCTCTCTCATCAGGTCTTCTATGTTATTGTCTGCCTGTGTGAACAGGACCCCCTAACCCCCCAGGGAGGACCCCCTAGCCCCCCAGGGAGGACCCCCTAACCCCCCAGGGTGGACCCCCTAACCCCCCAGGGAGGACCCCCTAACCCCCCAGGGTGGACCCCCTAACCCCCCAGGGAGGACCCCCTAACCCCCCAGGGAGGACCCCCTAGCCCCCCAGGGAGGACCCCCTAACCCCCCAGGGTGCCTGGTCCCTCTCTGGACGGCAGGATGCTCTTGTCTCCACAGGGAGGAACACATTCATGGAGGAAACAAAAGAAGTAAGAAGCTCCAGAACTTCTGCTTCAGTCTCCCTGACAGGATGATGAATGTGTTGCACCATCTAACACTACCATGTATTTTGCTTCTTCTAGATGAGAGCAGTTCAAGAACAGGTTCAACCTAGTTTTCTGAACGTACATGGATCTGCTCAACAAACCAGTTTATAGAATGTTCCAGTTCAAAGCTCTTGAGTCGATTCAGCAGTAAATTGTAGATAAGACATGAGGGTCTTCAGGGTTAGAGGACTAACCCAGTTCACCCAGTTAGAGGACTAACCCTGACCCTAAAAACAAGGAACTGGAGGTGTAAATAGCCTGTGAAATAAAATAATTGCAGCAATACCAGAGGATGTGGACCACAGGACGCTAACCCTAACCTGTACATAGGATGGCCAAACTTGGGATGATGCATTAAGCTGGCTGCTGCTAGTCCAGAGTCCTTCTGACTGCTACAGAGCATTTCAGCAGGAAGCGTCCTCAGAGGTACTAACAAACAACAAACACTTTCACTATTTACACTAATACATTGGTTGGACAACAGTGCATGTCAGGTAGACAATTTACAAACCTTCGCCAACAAGGCATTGATAAAGAAAGGTGAAGACACACATGCACTTTGTTGTTTTAAGCATCAGATTAGTGAGGGTTGCGATGCGAGTAATTGTAATAATATTTTTGTACTAGTAAGGCTTGAGTGGAGGCCTGTGTTGTCACGGTACCCTGTGTCTGCTGCTGTGACAGATGTTAGGGATGAAGTCTGGCTCACTGCTGCATCTACAGACACATCTTACAGCACATGACCGGGACTTCACTTCATACTCCAGTGTGGGCCAGATACTTAAATACCATCAGAGAGAGAGAAAGAGAGAGAGAGGGAGGGAGGGAGGGGGGGAGAGGGAGAGGGAGGGAGCGAGGGGGGGGAGAGGGAGAGAGAGGGATGGAGGGAGGGAGGGAGGGAGGGAGGGAAAGAGGGATAGAGATGAAGGTACGGAAAGAGAGGAGGAATAAGATGGTGAGTAAGAGAGGGAGATGAGAGATAGACAGTGAACAGAGTGGAAGAAAGTAATGGGAATGAGTGGAGGAGAGACTGACTGCTAGAGACTCACCTGGATCAAGGTGAGGTCGTCCAAACTGAGTCTGAATAGATGATTTCTGAAAGAGAGGGAAGAGAAGAGAATAAATAGACATATAAGGAGTTTAAGGGAACATTAAGGGAACATTTTCTGTAAAACGACGATCTTGAAGGATGTTAAGTGAGATGCGTTGCGGCCAGCAGCTGTGCAGAAACCACTTCACTCATTTTCTTTCCATCTTCCGTTAGAAAAGCTGAACAGGGTGCTAAATTCTAATACTGCGACATACCAGACGTCCTATCTGATGACTTTGAAACCCTTTCAGATACAAGACGTTAGCATATATCACCATAAACGTCTATATTCTCCAAGGTGTCCTTGTGTCATACTGGCCTCAAGCCTTGTCTGGTAGAACATGAAACATGAAGATCTACTATGGAAATACAAATCTTAAGACAATACTTTTTGTCTTAGTAATTTAATCATGATGCCTGACAGACATATCTCAGCAGTTCATCATTGATTCAGTTAACTATTCTCCCATTCTCACTGTAAGTAAGATATGGATCTAGTGTGAAAATCTGACAGAGATTAATCACAGTAATGAAGGGACTTTGCCTGAGACATTTCTGTAACGCAGGTTCAGACTTCTGAGGAAGTTCTAGAAATCTGTGGAATAACATCCCTGGCTGACGTGTGGCATCTTTAGATTTAGGGGCCTGGTTACATCGGATCAGCTGCTCAGATCCAGAGCTGACTAAGGGTTCTTTGAGGAAAGACTTGCCTGCAATACTGTGAACGCATGAGCTAAAGGCCACATGAAACATGCATGGATGCAGACAGACACACACACACACACACACACACACACAGACAGACATGCATGCTAGGATAAAGACAGACACACACACAGACAGTTATGCACACACACACATGCATGTGGCGATCTATCTTCTGTAAAGTGCTTATCACACAGAGCTCCATACAGCAGGAACGATCTTTATGATATCGACATTCCTATCGATCTTCTCTTCCTTCCATTCCCACCATGCTGTCCCAGACCACAGCAAAGTGGATCCAACAGGATTTCAAGTGGCGTCGCTGGGACACTCAGACAGGTTTCTGAGTGCTGTAATGCCACATAAATGCAATCAGTCTAGACAGGATCATAAGACAGGGACTCACAGACAGAAACACAGCTGAGGACACTAGGTGATGATGCGTGCACACACACACACACACACACACACAAGCACACACACACACACAAGCACACACTCACTACTCAGTCACACACACTCAAACACACACTCACCAGTCAGTCACACACACGAGCACACACTCACTACTCCATCATCTGTCAGTGATCCCAGTCCTCCTCTGTCCAGCTGCAGTGGGACACTCTCAAAGCTTCTTCCTTCATCCTGCTCTCCCTCCTCCCTCCTCTCCTCTCTCCTCTCCCTCCTCCCTCCTCTCCTCCCTCCTCTCTCTCCTCCCTCCTTTCCTCCCTCCTCTCCCTCCTCCCTCCTCTCCTCCCTCCTCTCCCTCCTCCCTCCTCTCCTCTCCCCCCTCTCCTCCCTCCTCTCCCTCGTCCCTCCTCCTCTCTCCTCTCCTCTCCCTCCTCCCTCCCCTCCTCTCTCCTCTCCCCCCTCTCCTCCCTCTCCTCCCTCCTCCTCTCTCCTCTCCTTCCTCTCCTCTCTCTCTGCCTTTAAGTGTCTGTACCAAACTGAAGTGGAGCGTTTGTATTGACAACCAGGGCCATTAGCAGGAGTGGGGAACAAATACAATCTTTGGTCACTCTTTCTCTAAGCTCAGAGATGATTGTTTGAGAAAAAGTGACACAGAATTTGTGTGTGAAAGAGCGGAAATAGAGAAAAAAGGGTGAGAATGACAGAGACAGAGAGAGAGACAGGGAGAGACAGAGAGAGAGACAGAGAGAGAGAGACAGAGAGAGACAGAGAGAGACAGAGAGATGGAGGGACAGAGAGAGAGACAGAGACAGAGAGACACAGAGAGAGAGAGACAGACAGAAAGAGATGGAGGTCTCCAACCTCACCTGGCTCCCACTATCAGTTCATTCTGTCCAGGGTCGAAGGTCAACTGAGAGTAATCCACTGTTCCTTCAGCCTTGAACCGGAACAGCCACGGCTCCATCTCTGCCAATCAGAGGACAGCAAAACACGTCAGCCAATCTGATGCTCTCTAACACAAAAGCATTAGTCACAAAGTCAGCGATTCACAGAAGCTAAAAGAGACCTGTTAGATTATAACCAAGCATGCTACAAATATCATATTTTTGATAATCCTGCATGACAGTAATTGAATCTGATTGAATCTGGTTTTGTTGTGTTTCCCAGTGGTGTCAATCTGCACAAGAGCTTCCATGCATACTGGAGTGGATGATCATGGAAGAGTGGACTGGAGAGATGAACTTAGTGCTCTGGGATGTCATGTGACTCTCCACCTGTACGGTGATGTCATGTCATGTGACCTTTCAATGGTGTTCAGTGTTGGAAGTCTGAAAGCCTTAACACCTCCACAGTCATATTCATTCATAGTTTGAACGGATGTCTTTCCAAGACTCGGAGGTGTTAATGACAGTCTGAGCAGCGTCCGGTCAGCGTTAGACTGAGAGGCTGACTGGAACACTTTGGGAGAACAGAGAGTTTCTGTACAAGAGGATAGTGAAACACTGAGGCTTTATTGAACACTTCAGAATGGCTTTATTTAGGAGGTTCTGTTGAGGGAAGGCATTGTTGGGGATGAGAAATAACCTTTTTAGAAGGATTTTAAGATCGTTAACTCTGAAATAAACCTTCCTTTTAACCTCCATTAAAAACACATCTGAGACCAGTAGCAGTTTTATTCTGTAATAAATGAGTTCAGCAGGTGTTAACCTCCTCACTCTCTTCTGCCTTTTAATATCACCTTCATGTCTTTAATGCTGGAGAAATCCTCTGCATGCTTCTACTGAGGCGGCTTCAAGGGGGCTTGGAAGTGTTTCTAGGGTGGGGGGGAGGGGGACAAGGCTGGGGGGTCTAGGGTGGGGGGGGGACTAGGCTGGGGGGTCTAGGGTGGGTACACACACATCCTTGGAGGAGAGAACCAAGGAGTGGTGTGTGTGTGGGAGTGTGTGTGGCAGAGTACCAAGTTTAAACCCCCACACACACACACACACACACACACACACCCTATCCCACCTCACCTCCACCACCTCCACCTACATCTACCCTAAAATAGAAACAGCTTTTCTTTCCTTGTCTAGCATCATCACTCAGACTTGGTTTGTTTTTTCAGGGTTTCGAAACTGTGAGTTTGACACAAAGACAAAACGACAGCATACATAAATATTTAGACCAGACTTCAGAGGCCACATGTCTCTGTACTGTAGGAGCTCTCAAACACAGCAGAAGTGTACCAGCAGGAACTACAGGACCATGTGGTACCAATCATGAGCGGAGCCACAGGGCTGCATACATGTACAGCCTGAGGGATAAATGTAGCCTTGTGGTTAAAAAAGGAGAAAGTTCAAATGACAGCTGTTCTGTCAAGTTGATTGGAGGAAATTATTTGGTCATGTGATCAGAAAATAAACACCTGCTTGACTGGGAAAACTAGACCATGTTTATCAGAAGAAGAGGGAGGTTGTCCTTCTCCTCTCTGGTGGTCTGATGGAGGTTCTCCTTCTCTCTGGTGGTCTGATGGAGGTTCTCCTTCTCTCTGGTGGTCTGATGGAGGTTCTCCTTCTCTCTGGTGGTCTGATGGAGGTTCTCCTTCTCCTCTCTGGTGGTCTGAGGGAGGTTCTCCTTCTCTCCTCTGGTGGTCTGATGGAGGTTCTCCTTCTCCTCTCTGGTGGTCTGATGGAGGTTCTCCTTCTCTCTGGTGGTCTGATGGAGGTTCTCCTTCTCCTCTCTGGTGGTCTGATGGAGGTTCTCCTTCTCCTCTCTGGTGGTCTGAGGGAGGTTCTCCTTCTCTCTGGTGGTCTGATGGAGGTTCTCCTTCTCTCCTCTGGTGGTCTGATGGAGGTTCTCCTTCTCCTCTCTGGTGGTCTGATGGAGGTTCTCCTTCTCTCTGGTGGTCTGATGGAGGTTCTCCTTCTCTCTGGTGGTCTGAGGGAGGTTCTCCTTCTCCTCTCTGGTGGTCTGATGGAGGTTCTCCTTCTCTCTGGTGGTCTGATGGAGGTTCTCCTTCTCTCTGGTGGTCTGAGGGAGGTTCTCCTTCTCCTCTCTGGTGGTCTGAGGGAGGTTCTCCTTCTCTCTGGTGGTCTGATGGAGGTTCTCCTTCTCCTCTCTGGTGGTCTGATGGAGGTTCTCCTTCTCTCCTCTGGTGGTCTGATGGAGGTTCTCCTTCTCTCTGGTGGTCTGAGGGAGGTTCTCCTTCTCTCTGGTGGTCTGATGGAGGTTCTCCTTCTCCTCTCTGGTGGTCTGATGGAGGTTCTCCTTCTCTCTGGTGGTCTGATGGAGGTTCTCCTTCTCTCCTCTGGTGGTCTGAGGGAGGTTCTCCTTCTCCTCTCTGGTGGTCTGATGGAGGTTCTCCTTCTCCTCTCTGGTGGTCTGAGGGAGGTTCTCCTTCTCTCCTCTGGTGGTCTGATGGAGGTTCTCCTTCTCCTCTCTGGTGGTCTGAGGGAGGTTCTCCTTCTCTCCTCTGGTGGTCTGAGGGAGGTTCTCCTTCTCTCCTCTGGTGGTCTGAGGGAGGTTCTCCTCAGTTCTCCTTCTGAGCCCTTTGGACTTATTTGGAGGGAAGACAGTCCTGGTCCAGAGATTCAAATGACAGTGTTGTGGCAGTGAATGAACCATGAGAGACTCTGAGGCCACAAATGAGAACGCAATAAAATATTTAAATGGAACGTGCATTTAAGAGCTTAAGAGAGGGAAAAAGACAAACATTTAACAAGATGACCTCAGTTTGCAGCGTAGCGGCTAAAAGCAACCCAGAGAAAACACAGGAACAACTTTGACTGCAGAGGTGAACATGGACATTCACTCCCCAGCCCAGAGTAGAGGCTGGGATCAGTAGAGGCTGGGATCAGTAGAGGCTGGGATCAGTAGAGGCTGGGATCAGTAGAGGCTGGGATCAGTAGAGGCTGAGATCAGTAGAGGCTGGGATCAGTAGAGGCTGGGATCGGTAGAGGCTGGGATCGGTAGAAGCTGGGATCAGTAGAGGCTGGGATCAGTAGAGGCTGGGATCGGTAGAGGCTGGGATCAGTAGAGGCTGGGATCGGTAGAGGCTGGGATCAGTAGAAGCTGGGATCAACAGAGGCTGGGATCGGTAGAGGCTGGGATCGGTAGAGGCTGGGATCAGTAGAAGCTAGGATCAGTAGAGGCTGGGATCAGTAGAAGCTGGGATCAACAGAGGCTGGGATCGGTAGAGGCTGGGATCGGTAGAGGCTGGGATCAGTAGAAGCTGGGATCAGTAGAGGCTGGGATCAGTAGAGGCTGGGATCAGTAGAGGCTGGGATCAGTAGAGGCTGGGATCGGTAGAGGCTGGGATCAGTAGAGGCTGGTATCAGTAGAAGCTGGGATCAGTAGAGGCTGGGATCAACAGAGGCTAGAATCAGTAGATGCTGGGATCAGTAGAGGCTGGGATCAGTAGAGTCTGGGTTCAGTAGAGGCTGGGATCAGTAGAAGCTGGGATCAACAGAGGCTGGGATCAGTAGAGGCTGGGATCGGTAGAGGCTGGGATCAGTAGAAGCTGGGATCAGTAGAGGCTGGGATCAGTAGAGGCTGGGATCAGTAGAGGCTGGGATCAGTAGAGGCTGGGATCGGTAGAGGCTGGGATCAGTAGAGGCTGGTATCAGTAGAAGCTGGGATCAGCAGAGGCTAGAATCAGTAGATGCTGGGATCAGTAGAGGCTGGGATCAGTAGAGTCTGGGTTCAGTAGAGGCTGGGATCAGTAGAGGCTGGGATCAGTAGAGTCTGGGTTCAGTAGAGGCTGGGATCAGTAGAAGCTGGGATCCACAGAGGCTGGGATCAGTAGAGGCTGGGATCGGTAGAGGCTGGGATCAGTAGAAGCTGTGATCAGTAGAGGCTGGGATCAACAGAGGCTAGAATCAGTAGATGCTGGGATCAGTAGAGGCTGGGATCAGTAGAAGCTGGGATCAACAGAGGCTGGGATCGGTAGAGGCTGGGATCGGTAGAGGCTGGGATCAGTAGAAGCTGGGATCAGTAGAGGCTGGGATCAGTAGAGGCTGGGATCAGTAGAGGCTGGGATCAGTAGAGGCTGGGATCGGTAGAGGCTGGGATCAGTAGAGGCTGGGATCAGTGGAGTCTGGGTTCAACAGAGGCTGGGATCGGTAGAGGCTGGGATCGGTAGAGGCTGGGATCAGTAGAAGCTGGGATCAGTAGAGGCTGGGATCAGTAGAGGCTGGGATCAGTAGAGGCTGGGATCAGTAGAGGCTGGGATCAGTAGAGGCTGGGATCGGTAGAGGCTGGGATCAGTAGAGGCTGGGATCAGTGGAGTCTGGGTTCAACAGAGGCTGGGATCGGTAGAGGCTGGGATCGGTAGAGGCTGGGATCAGTAGAAGCTGGGATCAGTAGAGGCTGGGATCAGTAGAGGCTGGGATCAGTAGAGGCTGGGATCAGTAGAGGCTGGGATCGGTAGAGGCTGGGATCAGTAGAGGCTGGTATCAGTAGAAGCTGGGATCAGTAGAGGCTGGGATCAACAGAGGCTAGAATCAGTAGATGCTGGGATCAGTAGAGGCTGGGATCAGTAGAGTCTGGGTTCAGTAGAGGCTGGGATCAGTAGAAGCTGGGATCAACAGAGGCTGGGATCAGTAGAGGCTGGGATCGGTAGAGGCTGGGATCAGTAGAAGCTGGGATCAGTAGAGGCTGGGATCAGTAGAGGCTGGGATCAGTAGAGGCTGGGATCAGTAGAGGCTGGGATCGGTAGAGGCTGGGATCAGTAGAGGCTGGTATCAGTAGAAGCTGGGATCAGCAGAGGCTAGAATCAGTAGATGCTGGGATCAGTAGAGGCTGGGATCAGTAGAGTCTGGGTTCAGTAGAGGCTGGGATCAGTAGAGGCTGGGATCAGTAGAGTCTGGGTTCAGTAGAGGCTGGGATCAGTAGAAGCTGGGATCCACAGAGGCTGGGATCAGTAGAGGCTGGGATCGGTAGAGGCTGGGATCAGTAGAAGCTGTGATCAGTAGAGGCTGGGATCAGTAGAGGCTGGGATCGGTAGAGGCTGGGATCAGTAGAGGCTGGGATCAGTAGAGGCTGGGATCAGTAGAGGCTGGGATCAGTAGAGGCTGGGATCACAAGGTGCACAGACTACTGATGTTCATGAAAGCGTTTAACAATAGACCTCGTGAAACTCTTAGTGAAACTCTGAGACAGAAGCTCCCGCAGGACTCATTACAGCATCCTGGTCTCATGCAGCAGATGGTGTGAGCAGCTTCTTCATGTGGCTGTTTGTTGATGTTTCTACTCACACTGATGCTTCTCTGTAATGATGCGACTGTCCATCAGGGACCTTGAAGGTGCTGTGAAAGCAGAGCGTGTGATTGGCCGGGTCCTCAGACACCAGACCTCCCGTCTCATTCTCTCTCACACGCCTGTGACAGTGTTCACACCCACGTTAAACACACACACACACACACTGTTAAATAGACTTTCTTTGATTCTTTCTGGAGATTAGTGTCTCGGACAGCTTGATTACTCCTCCTTCAGATACAATAACTTTAAAACCATATCAGAGGGTTACTGGGATTTAGTCCTGTTTGGTTCATTTCAACAGACTGTATTTATAAGGAATCACAAGTTTCATAGTTTTTTTCCACAGAAATTCTACCCTGTCTTTAACCTGAGGGTTCTCTGCAGCTATGGAGCATGTACTTATTCTAAAGAGCAACTTCTGTGGATGACAAAGCAGCTGTACAGCACCATGCACAGTACAGCACCATGCACAGTACAGCACCATGCACAGTACAGCACCATGCACAGTACAGCACCATGCACAGTACAGCACCATGCACAGTACAGCACCATGCACAGTACAGCACCATGCACAGTGGCATCTGTATAGTAGCAGTTATTTCAGCCAAGTCTGAAAACCACCACCAGAAGGGCACACCCTGCCCTGAACACACCACAGGCAGAGCCTTCTAATGGGAGAGGCCAGGGGAGAAGGGGGAGAGGCTGGGTGAGAAGGGGGAGAGGAGGTAGAGGGGGAGAGGGGGGAGGGGGAGAGGGGAGAGGGGGGAGGGGGAGAGGGGTAAGGGGGAGAGGGGAGAGGGGGCAGGTGCCTGGCAGTATTACTCTGTGTGTGTTGGTGTTCTTACCCTCAGAGACCTGTTCACTCCAAATCCACATGCTTTTTATTCACAATTTTGCAGGACTTAAATAGTAATTTTGGTCTAAGACTGGGGCTGTATTGTTTTATATGTGCATGATGGTGAGTGTGTGCATGATGGTGTGTGTGTGTGTGTAGGTGTGTGTCTTAGTGTGTGTATGTGCATGATGGTGTGTATATCTGTGTCCAAACGATGACTCATGGATTCTGTGTTCATTATCTCAAGACAAAAGCTGGACTTTGGCTCCTGAGGAAAATCCTCAGTTTTGAATCCAGCTCAGATACCAGCCTTAGTGGACATTAAGACTGAGCTGAGAGACACCAGCTGAAACACTCTGCTGACTTATTGAAACATTGGAAAGGAGGTTAAGACCTCAATAACTGTGGAATCCAATATCTCAGAGAACCCAGAGAACTTTCTGAGGTCAACTCAGTTCACATTCATGATGATCTAGTCCATCTCATGAAGATACTTTTATTTTGAAGGCAGGTCTGGTCTGTGTTGTGTTATAATCTGCTCTGTGGTCACTGTCTCTCCAGTCATGCTCTGGCCAGGAGAACCTGGTGAAGCGAAAGGAAGGGAAGCGATAGGCCGCAGACGTTGGCATGTCGTCCAATCATCTGCAGCCTGTGTGTGTGTGAGCCTGTGTGTGTGTGTGTGTGTGTGAGAGCCTGTGTGTGTGTGTGTGTGTGTGCAGTGACCTTGTCCTTCCACTCAGTTACAGCCCAGACAGACAGACAGGCAGGCAGACAGACAGGCAGGAAAAGTATCTTTGAACAAAGCCTTGTTACTGGTGCAGAGTATCACAGAGACTTACTATTGACTTTTTGTCTTTGGTAAGATTTTCACAGTGACATTGTAGCTTAACTGGTCAATACAATAAATAAACAGTGACTTCAAAGCAAGATATTGATTACAGGAACTCTAGCTATGAGATCAGAATCATCTCAAATTAAATGAAAAGGCCCAGAGGTGTGAGAGTGTGCTGGATGAGTGTGTGTACACTCACCTGTGTGTGTGTGTGTGTGTGTGAGTACACTCACCTGTGTGTGTGTGTGTGTGTGAGTACACTCACCTGTGTGTGTGTGTGTGTGTGTGTGTGTGAGTACACTCACCTGTGTGTGAGATAAGCGGGTGTTCTGCTTTGTGACAGGGTGATTCAGGCAGCAGTACTGGCCCTCTCCTGCCTCCAGCCCGCAGGACCAGCATGCACTGCAGCAGCAGCAGTGCATGCTGGGTAAGAGGATGTACCATGGGGGTGGTGGGCTTCACTCACTCCTTCTCAGGCCAGAGGCCAAGAGAGACACACCTAGAGAGAGAGAGAGGGATGGTTAGAGCTCATGTTGTAGAGAGACACACCTAGAGAGAGAGAGAGGGATGGTTAGAGCTCATGTTGTAGAGAGACACACCTAGAGAGAGAGAGAGGGATGGTTAGAGCTCATGTTGTAGAGAGACACACCTAGAGAGAGAGAGAGGGATGGTTAGAGCTCATGTTGTAGAGAGACACACCTAGAGAGAGAGAGAGGGATGGTTAGAGCTCATGTTGTAGAGAGACACACCTAGAGAGAGAGAGAGGGATGGTTAGAGCTCATGTTGTAGAGAGACACACCTAGAGAGAGAGAGAGGGATGGTTAGAGCTCATGTTGTAGAGAGACACACCTAGAGAGAGAGAGAGGGATGGTTAGAGCTCATGTTGTAGAGAGACACACCTAGAGAGAGAGAGAGGGATGGTTAGAGCTCATGTTGTAGAGAGACACACCTAGAGAGAGAGAGAGGGATGGTTAGAGCTCATGTTGTAGAGAGACACACCTAGAGAGAGAGAGAGGGATGGTTAGAGCTCATGTTGTAGAGAGACACACCTAGAGAGAGAGAGAGGGATGGTTAGAGCTCATGTTGTAGAGAGACACACCTAGAGAGAGAGAGAGGGATGGTTAGAGCTCATGTTGTAGAGAGACACACCTAGAGAGAGAGAGAGGGATGGTTAGAGCTCATGTTGTAGAGAGACACACCTAGAGAGAGAGAGAGGGATGGTTAGAGCTCATGTTGTACAGCTGGAGCAGCTGCTGTCTACCTCCCAAAAAAACCCACTTCCCCACACCTCTCACCTTTGACCCCATGCACATGAATCAGACCAGTCTCTGCATTCTCACACACACAACACACCCGTGTGTGCATGCATGCATGCGTGTGTGTTTACAGTGACACACGCTTGTCCTCAGGGGGCCACTAGAAAACCTGGAGCTCATAAAAGCAAGAATTCCCTGACTCTAAAACGATTGGATATGTTTGGCGTCCACCCAGACACCTAGCAGAAAGAGAGCTCTTCTCTGAGTAGTGAAAAACACCTGTCCTCTCTCTCTCTCTCTCTCTCTGTCTGTCTATGTCTCTCTCTCTCTCTCTCTCTCTCTCTGTCTGTCTATGTCTCTCTCTCTCTCTCTCTCTCTCTCTCTCTCTGTCTATGTCTCTCTCTCTCTCTCTCTCTCTGTCTGTCTATGTCTCTCTCTCTCTCTCTTTCTGTCTCTCTGTCTCTCTTTCTCTGTCTCTGTCTCTCTCTGTCTCTGTCTCTCTCTTTCTGTCTCTCTCTCCCCCCCCTCTCTCTTTCTCTCTTTCTGCCTCACAGTCTGTGTTTCCACACGATTCTTCCCTACCTTGTATGAAGGCCTTTCAGTTGTCAGTAATGTTATTGTTCTGACAATAGCTATGTTGTTGATCAGACCCTTTCATGGAGAACTGCAAGCCTGAATGTAATTATTTCCCAGCCAACTGAGAAACACAGAGGCAACATGCCATGGAAAATTAGCATGTAGACAGAATATTGGTTGTAGGCATTATTCTCTATGACAGTCTGTTTGAGCTGACAGTCTCTCACTGTGTATGTGTGTGTGTGTGTGTGAACTTGGATGTTATCTGTTGGTTGGAGTCTTATGTCTGAAGCATGCACACAGATATCCTAATAGCAGCATACCAGAGGCCCACCGGATATTTTGAGCACACACAAGTTGGCCACCCCTCCCCCCTGTCAAACTACCCCCTCCACCCTGCCACACCCCTCCCCCCTGTCAAACTACCCCCTCCACCCTGCCACACCCCTCCCCCCTGTCAAACTACCCCCTCCACCCTGCCACACCCCTCCCCCCTGTCAAACTACCCCCTCCACCCTGCCACACCCCTCCCCCCTGTCAAACTACCCCCTCCACCCTGCCACACCCCTCCCCCCTGTCAAACTACCCCCTCCACCCTGCCCCACCCCTCCCCCCTGTCAAACTACCCCCTCCACCCTGTCCCCAGGATCATATTATCAGTACCATAGTCCATAATGTCTGCATCACACAATGAATGAGCTCTGAAACAAGTGGCTTCGTATTCACACACACACACACCCACATGCAAACACTCACATACACACAGACACACACACACACACACACAGACAGAGAGACACACACACACAGACACAGACAGAGCAGCAAAACACTACCCCATCTGTTCAAACACACACACACACACACACACTTTGTCTGCTCTGTCCACTCTGATTGACCAGACTGTCTGTAAAATAAGAGCAGACTTTGTAGATCTGTGTGTCTGACAGTATCAAAGCTGCAGTCTGCTTGTTGAACCTGGAGTCTCTCATCACCACCATGCTAACAGAAACACTTCAATTAAGGTCTGAACACGTTAGATGGTAATATGTATTATACACACACACACACATATATACACACACATATATTTGTGTGTGTGTAAATGTAGAGATGGATTGGGATCTTTGTAGAGACATTTTTGGGGGGCAAAATCACTGCTGAGATTTTCAGTCAAACTAATGTGTTCTAACACATCTTCTAGAGCTGCTGAGAGGGAGTGAACAACTTCTCTGGACTGACCTTGGGTTGCTTGACCACAACTACAACTTTGGAGCGAGCTGACACACACAAACACACACAAACACACACACACTCACACACTCACACACACTCACACACGCAGAGACACACAAATAGCAATTTCAGAGTTGTCCCACCCTAACTCTCCAGAGGTTCCCAAAACCCAGCTGTTATTTTTACATCTTAGCAGTGTGTGTGTGTGTGTGTGTGTGTGT